>OX459194.1:3007500-3185887 GCA_949775195.1 Diarsia dahlii | reverse complement strand
TAGTTGCTGTGGCGTGTGCTAAGTTAATATAGGCATGCCGCACAACTAACACACACACTGAGAAAAACGGGCTACTTAAAATTGGCAAATTTGTAATGTACCGGCAGCCAGATACGTATAATGTGCTTTTGACATGAAAATTATAAGAGCCATACTTATAATGAATCGACACCATGTTAAGTAAGTATGCGGCATAATGCTCTGTAAAGACCATGTAAACAAGTTACTTGTAATGAGGCCGCATCATGAAATTACTGTGCCCGCATTATTAACGTTTACGTATGCGGTTTAATGATGCCGCATATGTATTAACGGAGCAGCATACGTAATTTACTTACCCGGAACCAAGAAAAATGTATGCGCTATACGAACGAAGTTATACAGCCGCATTATTTCAGTATCTAGGCTCTTTACAACAGTAACTGGTTGCCAAATCATTGTACTGACTCCGACTCATTAAGTAATGGTTCCGGTTACGTACATAATGTACGAGCATGCGTCGGGGATATGCCGATACATTTTACGCACACTGGATAATTAATAATGTCTCCGCCTACATCATCATTTACGTATCCTGGCTCATTTTACGAACTCCGTTTACTTACTGACTGTGTTCGGTGCGTGTAATCTTTATGACGTCAGCCGCATCATGAAATTACTGTGGCGCACTCTTACCATTTACGTATGCGGTTTAATGATTCCGCACAGAGCAGCATACGTAATTTACTTAACCCGTAACATAAAATATGTATGCGCTATACGTATGACGTTATACAGCCGCCTTATTTCAGTATCCAGGCTCTTTAAAACAGTAACTGGTTGCCAAATCATTGTACTGAATCCGTCTCACTAGGTAATGGTCCCGGTTACGTACGAGCGGAGTAGGGGATATGCCGATACATTTTACGCACACTGGATAATTAATAATGTCTCCGCCTACATCATCAGTTATTACGTATCCTGGCTCATTTTACGAACTCCGTTTACTTACTGACTGTGTTCGGTGCGTGTAATCTTTATGACGTCAGCCGCATCATGAAATTACTGTGGCGCACTCTTACCATTTACGTATGCGGTTTAATGATTCCGCACAGAGCAGCATACGTAATTTACTTAACCCGTAACATAAAATATGTATGCGCTATACGTATGACGTTATACAGCCGCCTTATTTCAGTATCCAGGCTCTTTAAAACAGTAACTGGTTGCCAAATCATTGTACTGAATCCGTCTCACTAGGTAATGGTCCCGGTTACGTACGAGCGGAGTAGGGGATATGCCGATACATTTTACGCACACTGGATAATTAATAATGTCTCCGCCTACATAATCAGTTATTACGTATCCTGGCTCATTTTACGAACTCCGTTTGCTTACTGACTGTGTTCGGTGCGTATAATCTTTATGACGTCAGCCACATCATGAAATTACTGTGGCGCACTCTTAACATTTATGTATGCGGTTCATTGATTCCGCACAGAGCAGCATACGTAATTTACTTAACCCGTTACATAAAATATGTATGCGCTATATGTACGACGTTATACAGCCGCCTTATTTCAGTATCCAGGGCCTGCAGTCTCGACATAGAACGTACCTAACCTATAAATAGGTTCCGGACGTTGTATCAGTTGTATGTGTGGACCGTCGCTGATATTAGTTTCATTGGTAGGAAGTGGATTCATAAATAAAAATAACACGACTATAATCGATTCCTATTTTCAACTTTATTAATATTAATCAGAATCATCTTGTTTAAGTTACACCTGTTTAAAGTAAATGTACCTATTAAACATGTAATGATGGTCGTATGTATCTCTATTTGTCTATAATGTGAAGTAAAAAGGACATTACTTACAGTTATTTCAGTGCAGAAGACATTCCGTCATACTCATAAGACAATGGCATGAAAATTACAAATCACAATATCTCTTACGTTATACTTATCCTATGTCAACATTTTAATCAAGACAACTAATACACACATCATCTGAAACAAAATAAAACTGTAGACTAAATTATGGGTACATACATTATTATCACCAAAACATTTTACACATTTAATTCAACTGAACACAGCATAGGTACAAACATCTGCATTAATAAAAACAATAAATAAACACAAATACTTTCTTCAAACAAAACAAAATTAATACATTTTGAAATACTAACATCAACAATTAAATTCTATTACACAAAGCATTTTTAAAATGGGAAGAATGAGATGTATTTTTCAGGAACTTGACATGTTGTAAAATTTTTGTTGAATTAGCAATTTCCTTTCCGTTTAAAAAAATATATTGGATAGGTCAACTACTTGGATAGGTAGAGGGTACTAGCATAGAGAGAATTAATGGTACTACTTCTAAATATTTAGATTCTATGTACTGGTATTTCTACGAGTGACTTCACAGATGTTTGAGTTAATTCTATTTTAAAAGAGTTTCATTGTACACTTAACAGGGTTGGATAATTTATAAATGTAATAGAAGGCCTCTTCTATTCCTTTTAGTTAAAAAGTTCTGTGATTTGAAGATGGGTTGACAAGATTCAAACATTTGTATAGGTATTGAATATTTTATAATTATCTTGCACTCAAGCATTTCTTTTGTGCCGTTAAACTCGTGATAGCTCTGCTGTGTATCCGCTACAACTATAATTATCGTAATATCGAATATTGGAACACAGCGAATACACACATTATTGTATTGAAAAACTCTGATCAATATTACACACACTACACTATTTCACTCAGTTTGATTGTCTGCTTGTTCTTCGTCACTCCATTACCGCAGTCCCTAGGTCCTTGGTGTGAACAGCTCGCTACATGCTACCTCCGATAGCTTTGGTATGGTTCGACACATCACACGCAGTTTAAAATGAAAAATCCCTTGATTTTGCTTATTTCTGTATCCTGACGGAATAATAAGAGAATTGATCACGGCGCTCCTACATGATTTCAGCCATCTGTTCAAACACAACGACCTTACGGGCTTTTTGTCGAATTCCACTATCATTTCGTAGTTACATAATTATACTTCAATGATGAAGTATATCCGGCGGGGTAGCAGCTTAAGCCAGAAAGAGGTTAGCAGAGGTGCTGTACTCTTTGCTATCAATGAGAAATGCTTGAGAAAATACCATTAAAAACAGAAACACAACAAATATTCCAATGACAACAATAATAAACAAGACCTTCGACTTGACACTTGACAAGTTTGACACTTAGTCAATGTTGCAAGGAGGCAAATTCTAATTTCCTTAATCTAAGATAATTTCTTTCAATTTTTAACAACGTTTGTGAAAAATGAAAAATTGTGTCTTTAAAATAAGGGTTTTAAATTGTCAGTTGAGGTTTCAAGAAAACCAATTATTTTTACTGAACCATAATATTTATTGTGTAATTATCTTGCTGCTTTCACTCCTTTTATTTCAGTAGACGTAAAATCCGAATTTGATGCGAAATACGTGGCCATCATAAACACATCAATTTTCGGAAGATTGTCCGATTGTGCCTTGACCGTAACCGATATCAGTCATTTTCGTGTGAATCTTCTACTACTCTATTATAAAACGTGGTCATGGGCGTCATGACCACCCCGCCCAGGCTATCCGATCATTTTTCTGACCTCTTTGACTAAAAAAAATACATGGCGTGATGGCAAACGACTAGGTACTGTGTGTAATCGTGTTTCTGTATGAAAGCACCAAAAGACCCTAACGTAATCGACGGCCAGCTCACTTCGCTCGCTATTGCATTATCTTCATTTAGAGCTTGAAATCAAACTCATCTCGGGAAACCTCCTCCCCCCTCGCCTCGAAATTGAAGCGATCATCGTATCCGAGGTGAATGAATGAAAAGAATCAAAATCCGAGGATGTTAAAATATGTGAAAAAATTTTCGAGCTCGCTACGCTCGCTCATACAATTTGTCTTTTCTTTCAAAGGTTTTCACATTGGCTGTTTAAATACTGGGTGCTCGACAAAGTAGCCTTACTTGCATGCATCGACACACAAAACCATAGGATCATCTTGATCATCGGTTCGGCTCTTTGTGACCGGCCCCCCCTCAAATCGTAGGCTGGGACGGCCCCTGTGTACCTATGGCCCACATCAGTTCTATTTTTCTTCCAAAATATTAGATAATTAATTGTTCCACCAACTAGCACAGGGCGCAGAAAAGGCTATATAAGGCACTGCAGGTACATTTAGTCGTTTTATTTTCCTGAACCCGCCCCCGAATCGAAAACCTGGCCACGCCCGTGGTATGGACCACCGTGGCCTGATGTGTCTGGAATGATCAGAATGAATATATTTTTGTTTTATCTCATGAGTTTTTTTTCTTTAATTGACAAAATCATAAATAACGATATCTTTAAAAGTTCGTCTCTGAGACGTAAAAAAAACGTGTAAATAAAAGACTTTTCATTTTGCCTTTGATTACAAAATATTTTAATCAATAACATAAGATCAGGCTGCATGTGCTTTACCTTTGCCTTCCCGCAAGGGTAAGAAAAAAAAGAATTACATCGCGAAACTCACGAAACGTTACCAAATATGGTAATGTGTTGCATCAGCCGGTGACGCCCCCCCTTGCCCACCGGCGCGGGCGGTCCCACCCCGGCCGGCTCGCTCGGCTCGCAGCATTGTGTTCATGTCATGTTGTATGTGTGCGCGCGGCGGTCGCCCGTACGTATCGGCAGTTTGATCCTGCAGTCTTCTGAGAAAATTGGAGTGATTTTGTGCTAAAACTCGTCGGAGCGTAGCCATCATGGAATTTATGGAAGAGATATTAAACGCCGGTTTAGATGAAATAATACCATTCCTTGAAGGTAGGTAAGCCAGTTGCTTGGTTTTATTTAGTCAAGATTTTTTTTTCTCTGGTGGCATGTTTGAACTTGTTTGATTTCAATTTCACTTTTTGACAAGTAGGTAGGTACTTGTATTGTTTTAGTAGGTTTTGTTTTTATTGATTATTGATAATTTTACTAATTTACTAAATTTTCAATTGTGAACTGATTCTGTTGAAATTAACCAAACATTTATGATGTATGATGACACCACAACTCACAGATCTGATGATGGCGTCTCCATCATTAGATCAACTCCAGATCCATGTTATGTTGTAGTGAAGTCAGTTCCAACTGTTCCAAGAGGTCCTCAACAGTGTACAGGCGGCGCCATACAAACTTTGGCGCCAACTCGTAGTAGGTTCCTACTTACATAACAAGTTTTGTACATGTTTGTATTTGTATTTTTCAGACAATCGTATAACAACGCTTGAAACTGCCATTCTGTTAAACGATGAAGATTTGAAAGAACTGATTCCAAAGATTGGCCCCAGAATAAAATTTAAAAATTGGCTACTACAACATCAAAAAGCGACCGGTGTCAATGTACGTACCTACTTGTTTACTTGTATTTTATCTAATAAAAATGTTTTCTTTGTTTTTTTCTCTTGGACCGATGCCGCATACTTTTGTAATGCATTGTAATAAAGCTTTTAAATTATTTTTCTAGAACCTTGAAATTATGAATGCTGAGCTACTAACCGACTCGACTCAAAACGCTACAAGGGACACTAATGTCAGTGATAATGCAAAAATCTCTACAGATTGTACTATTGCAGATAATAACACTGTGAGTTACTCATAATCATAACATTACTCAGCTTGATAACAAAATGTATTTCGTCGGCCTAATTCGTTACCCTGCTAAGTCCATTTTTGCATAGTTTACAGTAATTGTAATACAATACTGACAGGCGGCCCTACCCTTTTTTGGTACTCACTTAATTTTTCATTTTGTAGCTTAATTTGGTAGGTACTTTATGTTTGTGATATGGACCAAAAGCATTGTTTACACAAGGCCATCGCTGGCTGCCAGTCTCACTGGCTTGAAAAATAGACAGGCGCTCTATTCTCACCAGCGTTGTGGCTTGGCTTGAAAAGCCGGCCAAGTGCGAGTCGGACTCGTGCATGAAGGGTTCCGCACCATCATAGTAGGCGATCCCCTTTATTTTTTTTTAATTTATTGGTTGTTGTTATGGCTTTCTTATAGGTTTTCCTGTAATCTATTAGGCAAAGAACTATTTATTGTATTTTCTTGAAAAGTTTAGGCCTTGTACAGTACGATCAATTTCAACTCGATAGGTCCAGTATTTTCAGAGTAAATGTCTGTGACAGACGGACAGACAGACTGACACTCGAGTGATCCTATAAGGGGTTCCGTTTTTCCTTTTGAGGTACGGAACCCGTACCTGTGTATGTTTGTAATAATTCTATGATTACGTTTTTTTTTGTTTCAGGTATTGAAACTATTAAATGTAATGTTATTTTCTTTAGTAGATTTTATGAGTATTTAGAAGGCACTAGTCAAAGTTAGTGTGCTAGTAGATACGTAGTTTATGTATATTGTTTAACCAGCAAAAATGTTATTAAAACCCGTATTATTACAACTTTCATTCATTTATCAATTTGTTCAACAACTTATTGTGTTTGTGTTTTACGTACAGGAAAGTTTAGACGGCAGAGCAATACTCAAAGAGGGAAAAGGAGGCTTACTCACGGAGGGTTCCCGAAGGAAATTGAGCCAGCTGCTAATACACCACCAACTTGAAAACAATTGTGCGAAGAAAATTTCCAGTGAAGAATTTTATAAACTAGCTACCGAAATTGTGGAAATATTCCACAAGGAACGCGTTGTGGTGTATTATTCTGCATATTTATCAGCTACAAATAAAGTAGCTAAAAAAAATGCTAGCGGAAAGCTCTACGAGAGCTATATAGCTCGAAGAAGAAAGTTGCGAGAAAGTGGACAGTTGCCGGGAACTAGCCGTTCATCCTCGAAGTCGTCCAGATCATCGCTCAGATCCACGCCAACTATCACAGATGATGACATTTATAGCCTGGAATTTGTAGAAAGTGGTAAGCAAATAATCGCTAGTCACCTTTTTCGTGATTTAAATGTACCACGGGCGACTGTACTATGGTGCCCATCCTCTTGTTGACTCATCCCACCATACACATATAAATTACAGGTGTTGTCTATGAAGAAACATTACTATGGCTGAAAAACAATGTTGATCCATGGAAATCTGTTGAAGAAAAGTGGGCAGAAACTGCAGATCACCGCCTAAATCGCATCCAATGTGGAAAAGGTGATATAGCGGATTACTTCAAGGATTTTCCAGCCTTAAAACAATCGCAAGGCTATACCTTGGTAAGCATACACCGCAGTCGCTTATTTTTTACATAATCCTTGGGGTTTTTCTATAAAAATCATGTAAAATTCATAATGTTAGTTCCCGTATCTGCCACGATTCTTCTCTTTTCGCACAGACTAGTCTCTTGCAACACTCGCGCGCTGCCAACCTATCAGAACGAGATAATATTGTGCAGGCACTAAAAGAGACAAGCTCTTCTAGTTCTCGCTCAACAACCCAATAACCTCTGTGGTAGCGATCCGGACCTTTCTCACCAGTGGAAATAACGTACCGTACATTTATTGTATTCTTTTTTTCAGCTAATGAACGATTTTAGTCGTCTGTATCCGGGAAAGGAAAACAAATTATTTTCCTCCATCACCCTCAAAAAAGAAGAAATTATAAAATATGCTTCATTAAAATTACGAAAAATTAGAGACCAAGACACGAGAACAAAAATAGCAGATATAGTTGCACTGATTGACGGTAAGAAGTTTTGCTCTAATATTAGTTCTTATTATTAACCTTTAACTATGGAGTGGAGTCTCAGTCCCCGCCCATTCTAGAAATCGCACAGATTTGTGACTTCCCCCTTCCCCTCAGCACTGAGCCGCTCAGTTAGTGTATTGAAAAAATGACGTCCAGTGTTTTTTTTTTATTTTAGTTGAAGGTTAAACCTTCGTAAAATTAAGTCTCAAAAATTAACCGAATCTTTTTTTTTTCTTTGAATACAGAAGATGAACCAGAGACATCTAGCAATGTTGCTTTGATGTTGCTGGCTTATGTCATCAACATTTCACCTGCACGGAAAATGAAAGGAAAGCCAGCGTGGAAGCCATCCAGAGCAGAGGTATGCGACGGCTATATATCGCAAGCTGCTTCTGAAGCCGACGTTACCAACAAGATCATTCAAAAAAAGGAGAACCTGCAGAGGCTAGGCCGCACAGTTCAACCCTATGTAATTTTTGTTGGCCCTACCGTTATCGAGGTAAAAGTAGCATATGTTGTAATAAATGACACATTGTATAGTTTCAACAAATTAGTAACAGCTGTAGACTGTGCATTTAAAATATTTCAATCGATAGGAGCTTGTTACCCGGAGGAAGCTGGAGACATATGGCTTTTTATTCAATTGGGTTTCTACGATATTAAAACTAAATTTGACAGGCCCACACAGGCTGTGAATAGTCTTTTAACTGATCTAGAGTTAATACTTTAAAAATGTTTACCTGTTACTATTGCAAAAAAGCCAGTGTGTCTCCGAGTTTACTTGTAACTCATGTGCGAACTTTCTGTAAATTAACGGTAGGATTTTCCGGATTTCGGTGTGGTGAACAAGGGTGTTATCGTCATTATATTTCCTCTGCATCTTTCAAAAAGCATTTAGTTAGAGACCACCAGTCATCATTGTCAGTCTTGCCTCATCCAAATAGTAACAAACCGATTGATACAGATACAGAAGCCAATATCTCCAATTTACCTTCAACGTCAAGCAAAGAAACTTACGAAACAGCAAATACAATGGAATCTCTACCAACTCAAAGCGACGAAAACTCTCTTGGTCACCATGCTGCATGTCTCGTCTCCACTCTATATGCTAACCCAATAATACCGCGTAAAACCGTACAAGTTCTTGTAGAAAATCTTCAATTATTTCATTCTAAATCACAATGCATTATAGAGCGGCAGTTTAATGATCTGGTACCACCAGACCAAGATAATTTTCATGTTAAAAATGCTTTAAAAAAAATATTTAGCGCGTTCAGCGATGCGTTTGGGAATTTAGATTCGGAACACAAACGTATAAAATATTTTAATGAAATAGGAACTTATTCTGAGCCCCTAGAAGTGGTTGTGGGTCAACGTAAGGAGGCTAAAAAAACAGCGGCTGGTACGTTATTAGTACAAGAAAATTGTACAATGCAGGTGATTCCGTTAAAAGAAAATTTAAAACGAATTTTTTCATCAAAAAATTTCATGAAGGATACTCTTGAATATTTGGACACAGTACAAAATGACTCTTTCGGTATTGAGAATATTGTTCAGGGTTCAGTATGGAAAAAAATGACAGAAAATTCTGTAGAGCATGATGCAATGATTTTACCATTAATAATCTACTTTGACGATTTTGAAATAGGCAATCCCTTAGGAAGCCACGCTGGGATTCATAAACTTGGAGCTATTTATGCCTCAGTACCATGTCTTCCACCTCACTACGTGTCGCTTTTGCAAAATATTTTACTATTGGCTCTTTTTCACTCATCAGACAGAACAAGCTTTGGAAACAACATAATTTTTCAAAAAGTTTTTGATGTTCTTAATGATTTAAGGACCAATGGTATTCATGTTGAAACTGATGTGTATACCGGCAAAATTAAGTTTTATGTTGCAGCTGTGACGGGAGATAATTTAGGATTGAATGCTATGTTAGGTTTTGTTGAAAGTTTTTCTGCAAATCGGCCATGTAGAATTTGTACTGCTAATAAAGAACAAATCAAAACACTGCTTTATGAAGATGACACGTTGATGAGAAACAATGTCAATTATGAAAATGATTTACATTTAAATGACATTTATATGACTGGTCTTAAAGAAAAATGCTCGTGGCTTGCTTTAGATGGGTTTGACTTATTTCAAAACGTTGCCGTAGATGTTTTACATGACTATCTCGAGGGTGCTTGTCGATATGTGATGTCATTTGTGATACAGAATCTAGTGTGCACTCAGAGGCTAATTTCTTTTGACAATTTAAAATCAAGAATACGGTATTTTAATTATGGTCCTGATTCTACATCGACACCATGCAATTCTGTAGCAAAAGAAGGCTCAACATTAAAGTTAAAATGTTCGGCTTCTGAAATGCTTACCCTTGTTCGATATTTTGGGCTGATTGTCGGACATAATGTCCCAGATGAAAACGAAGTTTGGTTCTTATACATAAAATTAAGACAATTGTTGGATAAACTTTTGAGTCATAGAATTCATGAAAATACTATGGATCAAGTAAAATTTTCAGTAGCTGAATTAAACGAGCTCTATCGACAATTAGCTGAAACAGACTTAAAGCCAAAGTTTCATTTTCTTACACATTATCCAGAAATGTTAAAAAAATTTGGCCCACTTACCCAAATCTGGACGATGAGGTTTGAAGCCAAGCATCGTATATCTAAATTTGTGGCCAGAGCATCACACAACAGAGTAAATGTTTGTAAAACAATAGCTATTAAACATCAATTAATTTTAAACGATACTTTTCTTAAAAATGAAACTGTAAAGACGATCTCATATGGCAAAAAGGCAAATATGACAGAAGCGCAAATTGAAAATGTAAGACTAAACTTTCATTCTCGAGGTATAATCGATAATAATTGTTGGTACTCACTAACATGGGTGAAGCTGTATGGTGTCCGATTTGAGCTGTCTTCAATTGTCATTCTAGATATTTCAGAATCTTCAGGCTTACCAAAGTTTGGTGAAATAAAAAATATTTATTTACTTGACAATGATGAAGTTACATTTGAGTGTGTTTCATTAGAATGTATAGATTTTAATCAGCATTACTATGCGTATCAAGTGATGAGAACCAACGATTACCTATTACATAATTATAATACCCTTGTTTCGTCTGTACCGGCTACAATTACTATAATGTCAAATTTAAAACTTTATGTCACTGTTCGATGGACTTTAGAATAATACACATCACATATGACATACGTACCCTTGGGGTAGGACTTCCTATTATATTACCACCAACCTTCTTCGTTTATTTTTCTCTCATCACACACTTACACGGTATTGTAGAATACCGGTTATAGTTTAAGGCTGCAGTCTTGCAAAATGCACTCGCGGGGAATTATTTGCGCAACTTTGTATTTTTATTTATAACAAAATAATGAAATAACATGAAATATTTTTATTGCACATAGATAACCCTAATATAGGTAATAGCTAGTTATTTTTTTTAAGTTCATCTAGGTGGATAAAGTTAGGTAAATCAAGTGTTAAATACAGCTCTTCTCGCCCAACATCATTTCGAGTTCTGTTTGTGCGCTTAGTTTATGGCAATGAAAAATTAATTTACAAATCTGTTCAGCGCATAATTAGCGCAACATTCTCGTCTTCAAAATGCGCTGATTAGTTTTTTCTAATTGTTTCATTTTCTTAATCTAGAGGTCACAATTTCAACTTCCCCGCGAGTGCATTTTGCAAGACTGCAGCCTTAAAGTCGGGCCTTGCGACATAGGTTCCGCAACTAGTTAGTTTTATGCGTATGTATTAGCGTTCGTATGCGAACGACCTTTAAGTTTACCGTAGGCCTAGACGCATTGGTTTTCAGCGACGACCACGCGGACTCCATTGATGCCAAGGTACCCTTAGAGCCAGTCCACATGACGACGCAGTAATAACGTTCCGACATCGCAGCGGCGACGCACAATTGCGGCAAGCATTTTATTTACCCATACCTTACCATTTTGCAAAAGCGTGAATACGGGCCCACCACCAATTTGTTTCTTTAACTTAACTTCAGGTTAAACATCAGTACTGAGTTTCATCTGTTGTTTGTATTCTTTCATCGTATTGTGTGCTTTTAAAATCAGTCAAATTTCGTAAAAGTAGAAATATCGAAACTCGGTACTGATGTTTAACCATCACCTAGGCCATGGGGTAGGGGAGCACCGCCCCTACTGCCTAAAGGTGGCTCTCGGATCGCTACCAAAACGGGGCGATCCCCACATTTTGTATTTTTTTTTTTGTAGAATACCGGTTATAGTTTAAAGTCGGGCCTTGCGACATAGGTTCCGCAACTAGTTAGGTTTATGTATTAGCGTTCGTATGCGAACGACCTATAAGTTAGGTTTACCGTAGGCCTAGACGCATTGGTTTCCAGCGACGACCACGCGGACTCCATTGATGCCAAGGTACCCTTAGAGCCAGTCCACATGACGACGCAGTAATAACGTTCCGACATCGCAGCGGCGACGCACAGTTGCGGCAAGCATTTTATTTACCCATACCTTACCATTTTGCAAAAGCGTGAATACGGGCCCACCACCAATTTGTTTCTTTAACTTAACTTCAGGTTAAACATCAGTACTGAGTTTCATTTGTTGTTTGTATTCTTTCATCGTATTGTGTGCTTTTAAAATCAGTCAAATTTCGTAAAAGTAGAAATATCGAAACTCGGTACTGATGTTTAACCATCACCTAGGCCATGGGGTAGGGGAGCACCGCCCCTACTGCCTAAAGGTGGCTCTCGGATCGCTACCAAAACGGGGCGATCCCCACATTTTGTATTTTTTTTTTTGTAGAATACCGGTTATAGTTTAAAGTCGGGCCTTGCGACATAGGTTCCGCAACTAGTTAGGTTTATGTATTAGCGTTCGTATGCGAACGACCTATAAGTTAGGTTTACCGTAGGCCTAGACGCATTGGTTTCCAGCGACGACCACGCGGACTCCATTGATGCCAAGGTACCCTTAGAGCCAGTCCACATGACGACGCAGTAATAACGTTCCGACATCGCAGCGGCGACGCACAGTTGCGGCAAGCATTTTATTTACCCATACCTTACCATTTTGCAAAAGCGTGAATACGGGCCCACCACCAATTTGTTTCTTTAACTTAACTTCAGGTTAAACATCAGTACTGAGTTTCATTTGTTGTTTGTATTCTTTCATCGTATTGTGTGCTTTTAAAATCAGTCAAATTTCGTAAAAGTAGAAATATCGAAACTCGGTACTGATGTTTAACCATCACCTAGGCCATGGGGTAGGGGAGCACCGCCCCTACTGCCAAAAGGTGGCTCTCGGATCGCTACCAAAACGGGGTGATCCCCACATTTTGTATTTTTTTTTTGTAGAATACCGGTTATAGTTTAAAGTCGGGCCTTGCGACATAGGTTCCGCAACTAGTTAGGTTTATGTATTAGCGTTCGTATGTGAACGACCTATAAGTTAGGTTTACCGTAGGCCTAGACGCATTGGTTTCCAGCGACGACCACGTGGACTCCATTGATGCCAAGGTACCCTTAGAGCCAGTCCACATGACGACGCAGTAATAACGTTCCGACGTCGCAGCGGCGACGCAGTTGCGGCAAGCATTTTATTTACCCATACCTTACCATTTTCGACGCAGCGCACCGTGTGTACATTATAATTATTAGTATGTAAAATGACGCAACGGCAGCGCTGCGTCGACGCAACGGAGAACCAACGCGCTGTGTGGACTGGCTGTTACTAGTTATTCTTTGGTCGGAAATCCTAGGTTGCTCTTACGCAAGGGGGGTAACCGCCTCCGGCTCGTGCAACAAATACCTAAGATCTGAGACATTGTTTATACTACCATGTAATTCTAGAATAGTATGATTAATTAATAATAAATTGTTTATTGAGCCACACACGTAACAGTATACTTGCGCAAGTATACTTGTACCGTGTATGGCCGGCACTAGATTTACATAACAAATGTGATTGAAACAGCCCCAGTAAGTAGTTAATAACACTTGTGTTGGGGTTGTCTCGCTCCTCCCCTGAATTGCTAAACAGCATTGAGACTGACAATTAATTATGTGACTGACAATAATTAAGCTTGTGTTTTTAAGCTATTGCATAGCTTCTATCGCGGGCCTTGAGCGTGGAGACCAAATCCAGAAATTCCGTAACGAAAAAAACCTAACACCCCCCACTCCGACCGGCACAGCGGTGATACTTTTTAGTAGCGATCTGTGCGCCCCGGGGCGCACACGTCGGTGGACGGGTTAATGACTTTTTGAAACATCACGCATGTCCCTTTAGTTAAAGTGTGTTGTGTGTGTGTGTGTGAGTGTAGTGTGTGTATGTGTAGTGTGTGTGTGTGTGTAAAGTAATCGTGTATAATACTGCTATAAAGATAACCAAAATTTTTGATATTAAAATAAGCGATATTAAAAGTAGCCCCCTTTTATATATACACACACACACACACACATATAGTTTAAATTCTCAATTTAGATTCTCAATATGTATGTATACAACATTAGTTTTTGTTTATGCTAAACCCGAAAGGGGGTCATTGTACTCATCATTTTGAACAACTTTTTCTATGGGACCAACCCTGAAATCGCGAAAAAAAAATCAGCTGTTCCCTACATTTTTGTTCACTTAAATCGACAAAATGTATGGAACAGCTGATTTTTTTTTCGTGATTTCAGGGTTGGTCACATAGAAAAAGTTGTTCAAAATGATGAGTACAATGACCCCCTTTCGGGTTTAGCATAAACAAAAACTAATGTTGTATATTTATATGTGTAAATTCATTCTTCATTATGTATACAATTTCGCCCATGCGCATGTGACCGCCCGTAATATTCTGAATATTCATGAAAAAATGTCGAAAATAAACTTCAAAAAGGGGGGTCTATCTATAACATTTTTCATGTTATTCAATTTTTAATATTTTAAGTAGTTTGTAGATTTGCTTTCTATTTTTTGACACATCTCCGAAATTTTAAGGTCGATTTGGATTCTGTTTATTATTTCCAAAAGCTTGTGAGTTATTTTAACAGGTTAATTAACATTTTTACTAAAAAATATCGACTACGAAAAAAAAAGACGGAATCGAAGTCATTTTTTCGGTAAATGAATTTTTAGCTGTTATGTAGTAGATTACAAATGATGATTAAAAAAGTCGTCCTATGGGGATAATTTATGGACTTACACTAGTTTTTTTAAAATAAATACACAATTTTTTACCGAAAAAATGACTTCGATTCCGTCTTTTTTTTCGTAGTCGATAATTTTTAGTAAAAATGTTAATTAACCTGTTAAAATAACTCATAAGCTTTTGGAAATAATAAACAGAATCCAAATCGACCCATAAACTTCGGAGATGTGTCCAAAAATAGAAAGCAAATCTACAAACTCTACTTAAAATATTAAAAATTGAATAACATGAAAAATGTTATAGATAGACCCCCCTTTTTGAAGTTTATTTTCGACATTTTTTCATGAATATTCAGAATATTACGGGCGGTCACATGCGCATGGGCGAAATTGTATACATAATGAAGAATGAATTTACACATATAAATATATACATACATATTGAGAATCTAAATTGAGAATTTAAACTATATGTGTGTGTGTGTGTGTGTATATATAAAAGGGGGCTACTTTTAATATCGCTTATTTTAATATCAAAAATTTTGGTTATCTTTATAGCAGTATTATACACGATTACTTTACACACACACACCCACACACACACCCACCCACACCCACACACACCCACACACACCCACCCACACACACCCACACACACACCCACACACACACACATACCCACACACATACACACACACACACATACCGACATACTCACACACACCCACACACACAACACACACACACCCACACACACCCACATACTCACACACACTCACACACACACACACACCCACACACATACCCACACACCCACACACACATACCCACACACACACACACAACACACTTTAACTAAAGGGACATGCGTGATGTTTCAAAAAGTCATTAACCCGTCCACCGACGTGTGCGCCCCGGGGCGCACAGATCGCTACTAAAAAGTATCACCGTGTTAGGTTTTTTTCGTTACGGAATTTCTGGATTCGGTCTCCACGCTCAAGCCCCGCGATAGAAGCATGCAATAGCTTAAAAATAAAATAAATATATAATTGTAATTGCATAAGTTGATAAAAAATGCTATGCAATAGCTTTTTTTTGTATGTCTCAATTTTACGATTGAAAATAAATAATATGAATCTTTTATGTCTATTTACTTAAAATTGCCCTTTACACTATTTCTTTCCTTGCCCCGTCCCATCCCCTCTGCCCCGCATCGCTCGACCGCCTGCTCAAGAACGTACTGTGGCGGACACAGTAAAGCACGGTGAGCCGTACGTGTGTACCACGGCGGATGTGACTTTCGAGTGTTTAATATTCAAAATAAGTATCTGAACACATTTGTATGTACCATGCGCCAGCATAAGGAAAATACAGGTGCGAGTATCTTTCCTTATGCTGGCGCATGGTACATACAAATGTGTTCAGATACTTATTTTGAATATTAAACACTCGAAAGTCACATCCGCCGTGGTACACACGTACGGCTCACCGTGTTTTACTGTGTCCGCCACAGGATTGTACGTATGCCGCCGTGGTACACACATATGGCTCACCATTATTTACTGTGCCCACTACAGTGTCGTACGTATGCCACCGTGGTACACACGTACGGCTCATCGTGATTTACTGTGTCCGCCACAGTACTGTACGTATGCCACCGGGGTGCACACATATGGCTCACCATTATTTACTGTGCCCACTACAGTGTCGTACGTATGCCGCCGTGGTACACACATATGGCTCACCATTATTTACTGTGCCCACTACAGTGTCGTAAGTATGCCGCCGTGGTACACACATATGGCTCACCATTATTTACTGTGCCCACTACAGTGTCGTACGTATGCCGCCGTGGTACACACGTACGGCTCTTCGTGATTTACTGTGTCCGCCACAGTACTGTACGTATGCCACCGGGGTGCACACATATGGCTCACCATTATTTACTGTGCCCACTACAGTGTCGTACGTATGCCGCCGTGGTACACACATATGGCTCACCATTATTTACTGTGCCCACTACAGTGTCGTAAGTATGCCGCCGTGGTACACACGTACGGCTCATCGTGCTTTACTGTGTCCGCCACAGTATCGTACGTATGCCGCCGTGGTACACACGTACAGCTCACCGTGTTTTACTGTGTCCGCCACAGTATTGTACGTATGCCGCCGTGGTACACACATATGGCTCACCATTATTTACTGTGCCCACTACAGTGTCGTACGTATGCCGCCGTGGTACACACGTACGGCTCATCGTGATTTACTGTGTCCGCCACAGTACTGTAAGTATGCCACCGGGGTGCACACATATGGCTCACCATTATTTACTGTGCCCACTACAGTGTCGTACGTATGCCGCCGTGGTACACACGTACGGCTCATCGTGATTTACTGTGTCCGCCACAGTATTGTACGTATGCCGCCGTGGTACACACGTACGGTTCATCGTGATTTACTGTGTCCGCCACAGTATTGTACGTATGCCACCGCGGTGCACACATATGGCTGACCATTATTTACTGTGCCCACTACAGTGTCGTACGTATGCCGCCGTGGTACACACGTTCGGCTCACCGTGTTTTACTGTGTCCGCCACCATATCGTACATATGCCGCCGCGGTGCACACATATGGCTCATCATTATTTACTATGCCCGCTACAGTATCGTACGTATGCCACCGCGGTGCACACATATGGCTCATCATTATTTACTATGCCCGCTACAGTATCGTACGTAAGCCGCCATGGTACACACGTATGGTTCACCGCGTTCTACTGTGCCCGCAACAATAGTATACGGGTGTTGCAGTCGTAGTTTCAGGAGTATTCAGTGCGACTTGCGCACTACGTATTACGTAGCCGGATGTCGGGCTACGTACGTACGTACAAAAATCGACCACGAGTAAATTAAGTAACCCGCTCCATGATGAGCGTCAGTATGCCGACTACGTATGACTGACTACTTACGCGTAATGGACCGGGTTACACACGTCATGGTGGTCGATTTTTGTCCTTATTTTACGTAGTGCGGCCACGGTAATTTTTCTCAGTGTAAAGACGAGATAAACGGCAATACAATGATTTAATTTTGTCATAGTAGTCAGAATCAGAAAATTAAAGATTCTTAAGGCTTAGGGTTGCAGTACTTTTTAAGATTTTTGAACCTATGAAAATCGAACTAATTATGAGTTTATAATAAATAAAAATCATTACATACAAATTGAACATACTCTCAAGTAAATCGTAAAGATAGAAACGCGATTTAGAATGATCGGCTCGATACTTTTTTTTATCAAACATGACTCTAAATCACAATTTCAATCGGGTACTGCCAAGACATTTCATCATGAATTTAAATGAAATTTATATCTGTAGATAGAACTTTTTATTCTGAAGTAAATGTTGAAAACATATTGTATAATTTCTTTATAATTTTTCTCCAAGAAGAAAAAACAGTCAAAATTTAGGCATTATATCGCTCGCTGGGCAGTGCGGGGGGTGAGGTCGTGCGTTCATAAAAACACAGTACTGCAACCTCGCCTTAAGTGCAGTAAGAACTTAAGAATTTCTGATTTTCTGAGCCTTGTTAGTCTAGTGGTTGCAAGTCCAACTGTTGACCATGAATGAGGGCTAAAGCGTGTGAATTCGCCGCTAGAGGCGCTAGTGTAGCGTGAGGTCTCCAAAATGTCACTTTTCACTTTAATGGGTGGGCTGTGCGGTTTTATTTACTTCATTTAAGTTTAATTTTGAGGTATTACAAAATATTTAATTTAAAACATCCTTATTATGGCAAATACGAGTTACGGGTCAATGAATGTCAGTGCTTTAAAAGTGGAACTAAGAAAAAGAGGTGCAAAGTTAAGCGGACTGAAAGAACAGCTAATTCAGTGGTTTGTTTACTGTTTACAAACAAAATATTTTGTCGAAATTAAGCTTCTTTACCGAGTTTACAGCTATGTTTTTCTTTTTTACAGTTTAGAGTTCTTTAGATCGGGACCTCACTCGCCAGTGGCGCCAACTGGTGAGCACAAAATCGGTAGCCCTCATTTCATTGGGGCCGATTACCGTCCGGTCGGGAAAAGTGGTATTGGGGTTTTCCATTAGGGTTTCTCAATATAACAGTCGGAGTCTAGATTTGTGGCTAACCCCCAATTACATGGGTCTCAAACATAACTGGCGACACACACCTTAGGTACACCTTATAGGACTAGGCTCGATGCCCGATGGGGCCGGAAAGTTCTGGAGTGGCGACCGCGAACCGGAAGACGTTGCGTTGAAAGGCCTGCCACTAGGTAGACCGACGACCTGGTGAAGGTTGCGGGGATCCGCTGGATGCGAGACGCACGGGACCGGTCGATGTGGCGACACTTAGGGGAGGCCTATGTCCAGTAGTGGACGTCTTTCGGCTGAAATGATGATGATGATGATTATCTTCGGGGACGCCGGCAGACACCAGACGGGCGATCAGTCCTTTCGTTGTGGATTATTTCGCCCAGATGATGATGATAGGACCAGGCCCTTTATAGGGCCCTATACATGTTTCTTTTTTTGCTGGATTAAGAATCAACTGACAATTGACTGAACACAGTAAGAAATACTGTAATCTTTGAACCCGGAACAAGTAAATATAATGCAACCGTCCAATCACTGTTACTGATTAATGGTTAAATCATTATTTTAATACTTTTTGCTCATTTTAAAGTTAATACTTATCTGCTAATTATGTTTTTGGTTTTTGTAACTATTTACTGAATAGTTATTTTCTTATGCTAGACAAATCATGTTTTTACGTGAGAACCGTAAGAAATATAGATTTTCACGGGCTACCCTGGCACTTCCACCTTTTAGGAAGGGACTGCCTCTTTAGTAAATTGAGTGCAAGCGTTATTCGTCAGCATGAGATCTTATGGGTTCGATTGTCAAAATCTCATCTCATTGTTTTTTTTTATTGTGAATTTCTCTGCTGCAGCCCGGAGGCCATATTTGTGCCCTGTGGATGGTACGCTTATTACCTATTATTATAATATGCGACTGCTAGTAGTACTTGCTAGAAGTTGCTATGTTAAATAACAACTACTAGCAAAATGAGGGTCCCCATTTTTTTTTCGTCATTGGTTTACATCAAATGACTTCTCCCGCTCCGCTCACAGTAGAAGGGAGTGTCAGACTTTTACTGAATATAAACCACCCATGTTCCTTCTTAGCCCTTTGTGGCAAGGCCGCGATATCTCTTTCGAACTCACATCGACCCCACATTTGGTACCAAAAGTGCGCTTTTGACGTGGGCAAGCAAACCATAATTATTCAAGCCGTTTGCCAATGTTAGTGTCGACTTCTAGTCTACCCTGATACAGCTGAATACTTTTATATTTTTTAACCGACTTCAAAAAAAGGAGGAGGTTATCAATTCGACTGTATTTTTTTTGTTTTTTTTTGGTTTTTTATGTTTGTTACCTCATAACTTGCGACTGGGTGAACCGATTTTTATGTTTCTTTTTTTATTTGAAAGCTGTTGCTTTCCGTGTGGTCCCATTGTCACTATTTCAATATCTGATGATGGGATCTTGTAGAAATCGGGGGAACTCTTCAATAAATAACAGTAGATTAACCGCGATTGTTGCCATAGCATATCTAAGCATTGTTTACGCCATCACACAACATAATATCACGCCTGTACTCACTACAAAGGTTATAAAAACTATTTGGTGAAGATCTGATGAAGAACTTCGGAGATAGGCAACGGAACTCCTCAATAAATGATAGCAAATGGACTGGGATTGCAAAATCTCATGTCTGTCTATTGTTTACACCAGATCATAACATAACATCACGCCGGTACGTTGTGAATGGGTAAGCACAACACTTTTTTACGTATAATAATTTAATTAGTCAAAATCTGACAAAGAAAATTTGTATCGACGGAAATTACAAATTTTACTTTGAATAAATTGATGCAACTGCGTGAATAAAAATTGCATGAAATAACAATAATTTAAGGGTCACCGGAAATCATTAACATACGGTTTAAAATCAATCTTCTTACATAGGTTTTGTTTAAACGTTCGAATTAATTATTATAATTATTGAACAATCGTGAGTTATGCGAAACGATATCGTTTATGTTATTGTTAATCTTAATAACAAAGGTTTACGACCCCTTTTAATGTTATCTTTGTACTTTAATTAAGTTTCTCATTACCATCCCGGAGTCCGAAAACGGCAAGACGGCAAAATGCTAGACCCGTAAAATTATGCGCCTTAAACATATCTGGTGAAAAGTGTTTTTTATGCGCCATTTTTTACCGTTCTTGAGAGTCATTTTGTTTTTTTAAACCATAATTAACAACATAGTTTAATTCATCAAAATATACCATCTCATTAAGTTCTGAAATAACCAAGAAACTTATTGAGCAGTTATGAGGCACAATACCGAAGGGGACAACAAATTGCAACGGCAAATCAATCCAACCATCTGAAGATTAGGAGGAAGTTGATGATAATTTTAGTGTTCAGGTGCGATTAACATTTATTTATACATATAATATTATTATTCTTACTATTTTGTTATTTATAGCTATTACACATTCAATTGGTGTAGCATACTTCTTGTATGTATATGTGTTTAATCTGAATTTTTTTCCCTTTATGAATTTATAAGTAATAGTTGTTGTGATAGGTATTGGGGCTTATGATGCGTTCCTCTACGTCAAAGTTTGGAAAATGGTTAGTAAGCAGCTCATTCGAGACAATATTGTTTGTCATGATAATGCTCTAAGTGACATTAAGAATGTCTCTAGTGCCGGTGAGACTATACTCATTCAAATACTTATGGAGACCATGAGGCACTCTATAACCACTATGAGCATCACCACTTTGACCACTGCAGTGGCCTTTCTTGCCTCCTGTGTAAGCTATATTCCAGCCATAAACTGCTTTAGCGTGTTTGCAGGTACAACTGTTCTAATTGGCATTTATTGAAAATTTCTGCATTGTACCAAGACTTACGATTGAAGGTAATACTTTGCTTTGTGTGTGAATAAAAAATTTGTAATTATACTACTTTGTTTCTTTTTATGAAATAACAACTTTAACTCGAGGGGAAAATAAAAATGCATAGATTTTATGCTAATTCTATTAGTTCCTTTTCCCCTTTTTTGCTGTATGATGTCACTGTTTTGTTTTATATTAAATTATTCCAGATTTAAGAAAATACCTTAAAAAAAAGAATAACTTCCCTGTTTTCTGTATCAAATTAAAATAATAAAATTTATATCCTATGCCACCGGGTCGCTGTGCAAATTAAAATATTTCAACAGTGTAAAAGCGTACTCACAAGAATCAATCAGTACGGCATAGCTTGATGCTGATGGTAGAACTCGTACTCCTCGTCTTCAGTCAGAGCGCACTCCTCGAAGCACCACAGACCAGCTATGGCCAGCAGGATTATGTACGTCGCGTAGTAGAACAGGTAGACCAGTATGCTGAACAACATCGTAGGATTCAGGGAAATGGGAACTGGAACAAGAGAAATAAATTCAGCTTTAAAAAAACCCTGAAAGGATGTAGGTTACCTTAGTCTAAAAACTGTTGAAATTGGTACATTGTTCATAATCTAATTCCAGCCTTTATCCCATTCAACTTGGGGTCGATCACATTGTTCTTTTGCCATTCTTCCCTGTCAGATTTCAAGGATAGTTAACTCTTTTTTGTTTCATATCATTCCTCACATAGATAATCCATCCATCTTTTCAAATTGGTACATAATTATTTCCCAAAAATGTGTGGTTATAAACACGCATAGATCCATTCCATCCTAGTCTTTCTCAATTTTGTAGGGGTTTGGTTTCAGTTTAATTGATAGCACCTGAATAGCACATTTTAGCTGGTACGACTGTATACCTGGTGACCTACCGTAACGTCTAAACTAGAATGATGTTTCCAAATATATTGAAAATCGAGTAACATTATCATTGTGTATACAGATCAAGCCAAGCTATAAATCTGGCTTCAGGCTTCTTTAAATAATATAAAAATGGAAAACCCTTATGACAAAGAGTGGCCTCTTTCCAAGGCCTACATCACAACTATAACCCAGTTAAAACCTTCAGCTAAAGGATATACCTCTGAAAAACCAATAGCTCATCATGTGTGAAAATTAACACGTTTCGCAGATTACTATCAACACTTGGTCTGAAATAAGTAAATAAGTGATGGATTTCGGCACTCACATATGTATTTTACTTTATCATTTACATTTTTTTGAAGACTGCCTAGTGGCTACAAGTGCGGCTACTGAGCGTGAGGTCTTGAATTCTATTACTAGGTCGGCCAAAAGTTATAAGGGTTTTTCTATCAGAAATTCCCAAAAGCAGTCACCAAGTCTGGATTTACCCGGTTTATGGGGATAGGTGGATAGTGAGCAGTGGTGGCCCAGTGGTGGCGGCCCCGACTTACGAACAGTGAGTCGTGGGTTCGAACCCCGTCAGGCGCATTACTTTGTGTAATTTATTTCATCACCACTGCTCCCAAAACGGTGAAGGAAAACATCGTGAGGAAACCGGCATGTCTTAGAACCAAAAATTCGAAGACATGTGACATCTACCAATCCGCACTGGGCCCGCGTGGTAGATCATAGCCGATCCCTCTCCTAGAGAGGAGGCCTGAGTCCCTGCAGTGGGAACATTATAGGCTGTTGATGATTGATGATGGGGATAGGAGCGCCCCTATTACATGGCACTTAAATATAACTGGCGAAATATGGGTGTACTAGGGTACACCTCTGCCTAACCCTTTAGGTATTACAGGCGTGAGTTGTTATGTAAATGTGTATAGTTGCTACGGCTCGCTTGTTGAACTACAGCTTAACGACCATCAGGAAATCTCCGTCAACGTGAGTAATGAAGGGAAATACTAATGCATATCGTCTGATCATTAGCGATTATGATGATCACTAATGTTTTATCACCATCACGTGTTGGCAGCCTTCTATTAATCACGTGGTTCGACAGATCAATTAGATAAATGTATTATGGTGACAGATTTTATTATTGTTGGTAATGAACTTTTTTAGTTTAAGGAAAAAACTTGACATGGTACATACATTAGTGTGGTTGGGTGAGTATGTAATTTGACTATAGTCACCTAAATTATATTTAGTTATGGTCTGGTCGGTTTCTATCTGCCCCTCAAAATACTATTGTTTTTAAAAACTAGTTGGTGTCGGTATTTTCAATCCGAGTACTCGGAGCAAATCATCCAAAACAAACTCAAATGTCAGTCTATTTTAAAGCTCCGATGTGATTAGGCAAATCTTGGTAAAGTCCAATGACGGTTTTGTAGATTATTTATGCACACTTGGAAAAGGTATTTACGGAACTTATTGACTACGGTCGCAAAACCCAAAAAGAAAGAGATGATATTTTTGTTTAAAATGTTTACTTTGCAGGCAGAACCATAAATCCTTCTATCTATCTATACTAATGGGAATGGTTGTGGAAGATTTATAATTGGTTACTCCACAAGATTTTGTTTCTTTATTCGCAACCATTGTGGTCTGCCTATTTGTTGACACTCTTTTAGGAGGCCTAAAAAGATGGGACGAAAATAATGAAAATGGAGTTTTCGGGGAGTTTAGGATAAACATTCGGTCAGTTCCACTTCACTCATCACACCGTTGTTACCACCCATTAAACAATAAGTTAACGAGTCAAAACCGCAGTCCTTGTACCATAGTTCTGACCCTGGTAAACCACAGGCAACCATGTTGTTTTTACATCACAAAATAGATGACATTGTTGTTACGGTCATCGCTGCACGCACCTTTTTGACCGTCTAAAAACAACATCTCAAATAATTACCGGTTATTTTAAGAAAAGGTCAAATTCAATTACTCTCATTATGTAATGTGTGAAATTGATGCGAACTTGACATTGTTTTTTTTAGGAAAATTGCTTAGTTTTGTGGTCAATGTCTAAAGTTCGGGTCGTTTTGCGGAAAAAAGGTAAGTGGCTATTATTTACGTGATACTTAAATTGGTAACGTAGTGCAAAAGTGACTTGACAGCAAAAATGTTGTGTTATATGAGTTTCCGAATGTGTCAGGGTTCCCTTAGATCTTACGATAATGTTTTGTATCGGTTTGTATGCTATCATCTACCAACCAGCATGGTGAGAAGAGCCGTACACTTCACCGATCCAAGAGAATGACGTTTATAAATGACTAAAGTTAGATAAATATGGAAAGTTCCTTAAATTAAATCGCTCATTACCGTTGCACTTTAGCTTTTTATTTATTTTTATCAGTACTCGCTTTCAGCTCTACTGTTTCCGACATGACGTTTCTAAATAAAAAAATAAATATAGCTTTGAGTGACCAATGAACTCTTCTCAGTAAAAAAATAAGGAACAAAGAACGCGAGTGCAAAGAGACGTTGACGTCAGTAGTATAGAATAATGCACATTCATACAAGAGGATAATCTTTTGCTTATTATTGAAACTTTTTACTGTATAATTAATTTTGCGTTCTTGTTTGAACTCTGTGGCAGTGCACACTGACCAGCACCCCCAGAGCTGTCTAATCATCGACAATATTTTTTTTTGACCTATCTGTCCTACTGCTGAGCAAAGGCCTCCCCCATGGCTTTTTACAATTTGCTTTCTCCGTCCAATCCGTAGAGAATGAGTCCAGATCGTGACGCCAGCGTTTCTTGGGCCTGCCTCGGTTACGTCGTCGGCCTAAAGATTTTTTTGTGTTTTACGATGTAATCACAATTATAATTGAATCAAGTTTAAGCGAGTAAGATTCCACACTGAAAAACAACGGTGATCTCGGACTATGGGAATCCCTCGACTATTCGTCATCTAATAATGATGGGAATTGCATCTTAGCATCTCAAATTAATGATTCTACTGTCTTACAGCAAACTGGTTGTGATTATGTAATGAGTGTTCAGATATAAACGCAACAATAGGACAAAAAATGTTACGATTTTTGATGTAGTATGTTTTCTGGAAATATGAAACGTAGTTCCGTATTTTATTAGGATACTGTAAACCATAACCTAAATATCTTTTAAACAGGTCAGACACATTGATCAATTATTTTTGAGCCATTTATACGAATGTCCATTGTAAGACTTTGTGTTTTTAAACACCATGCAAATTAAACTTCATGCGTTTCAACATTAAAACCTTTTTACAAATTGAAGTGAAAAATCAATTAAACAAGGCGATATTTTTGTAATGCTGCTACGCAGTTTTTTCGTAGGCCGTCGTAGCGCGTCGGCTACGGAATCCGACTACAGGAACAATTTTCGGCGAATGTCGGCGGTTTAAAAATGGTATAGGTAGAGTCTCTAATTTCCTGTACTTATCAATGTTTCTTATTTTTATTGGATCGTTATAATTACGTTACAAATTTACTTGAAAAAATAGTACGTGACAGTCTAATAAAAATACTTTACCAGATCTGGCAAATGAAAAGGAGGATCTTATTTAAATTTTTTTGTTGCCCTACCATGAAAATATATTTTTGTTTTCGTATTCAACTATTTACATGACAAATTATGACGGTCGTCAGTGTTTTTCCGGAGAAAAACAGTTATTAACATAAAAGTGGTATTTTTTCCTAGTAATGATTATTTGATTGGGCTAAACAACAAACAAAGAAGAATTTAATAAAACTGAACTTGAACTTTATGGCATGTGGCCATATTAGAATAAATATAAGTAGGTTATAAAATTTATAACCATTTTCATGACAAGACTATCGAACATTCATACATACTTCACTCTGTAAAGGTGACTGTACACTTTCGGTGGGACACTCCCGAGACAATATATCGCCAAGCAACGAACATTGAGCCTAGATGAGAGCTTCTACGTAGTCCTTAATGTGTACTCTCGCAATCGCCCTGCCTCGGGTTGTCCCGGCGTGAGTGTACAGTCACTTTCACGAAGCCGCCACGGATCATGATCACCTAAAAATGATGTGAGGTGATGATGATCCGATGCACTGCTTACGTATTACTTACTAATGCTTTCCTATGTCATTAGTGTCATCAGCTTTATGCCGGTGAAAACGAAAATACAAGGAGCACACGCTTTGTTAAACTTTTGCCAGTTGCATTGCAAGGAGGAGACAGTATAATTATTTATCAGCTAATTATGTAGAACAATTCTAGAACATTTACTACTACTTTCGGGTAAAGAAGTTCGATATCTGTTAACATAGTATACCAGTAATTGGATACAAGATAATTATAAACTTGCTGATGCCCGCGGCTTCACCCGCGTGGCAAATTATATACTAAAACCTTCCTCGAGAACCACTCTATCCATTTGGGGAATGCATGAAAATCGGTGCAGTAGTTTCTGAGTTTATCGCAAACAGACAGACAGACGCGGCGGAGGCGATTATGACGTCGTCAGACACTAACTGTTTAACAAGATTTGTAGCAGTTCTAGTTTTAACAAACCGTATTTTCTATCTACAGTACTCTTTTTGAGAAGTCAAACGTCAATGCCTTCTTATAACGGTGCAGTGGCTGAAGAAAATTATCGGTACATAATTACAGGATTTTTTTTAATGTAAGTAACGGGTATTAAGACGGGACTAGCACTAACGATACATCGAAAAACGTATAGGATATTAAATTTAATGTAAAGAGTTTACTGTTGTATTTAATATCTATTGTATAAGCCGAAGACTACTACCAAGAGTTTATAAGGTTACCTTTGAAACTCTTGGTAGGACTGGTTGATAAACTTTTGGACCACTGAATACCTGTAACGAATGTCAAAGATATTCTATATGACAGCCGAGACCAACGCCTTAACATACTGTCCAAGGACCGGATGAAACTCTGAAAATTCACCCCCTAAAGGGGTTAAATAGTAGACGTTTTTGGAATTTCGTAGTTTTCGCATATTATTGTGTATAGTGGACCGTTTATAGAAATTCGTAGTTTTCGCATATGTGAAAATCTATCTGGGACATGTCCTTTCGCGTACCCGTAGCTATAAAACCTCGTGCAGTTAAAATGCACAACGTTAAACCGTTGTTAGATTAAAGAACGATAAACCGATAGATTTAAATACCGGTTTTAAGGGCAGAGGTCCTAAGGTTTGATCTTTTAGATAATTATACACTTATCCATAGTGCCTTTTCTCAGCATAAGCAGAAAGATTAGTAGAACGTATTACGATAATTAAGAATATAGCCAATTTTAGTTCATTGGTAGAGGCAAAATGAAAACGTAAATTGCCTGACATGAAATATAAAATTAAATTAAATTGTGGCTCTCAGTAACATAAGACTAGGGTAGGAAGATGAAGAATCAAAAGAGTCGTAACCTTCGAGCGTCCAAGAACCTATTGCTTGAAATTCCCTCACACCGTACTGGCTTTATGTCCTCTTCATACGCTGTCTCAACTATAAAGCTTTGGAACGCGCTACCGCTTGGGATTAAAAAGGCCGAAAGCAAAATGGCTTTCAAAAGAGCAGTTCGGAAGTACTTCTTAAAATCGGACTAAATTGCTAATAATCAAATCTCTTAGACTGTTTTGTATGTATTATAGTATATATTAGTTTATTATATTCTGTCTGTAGGTATCTATAATAATATGTATTAGTATGTACCTATTTATGTATATCAATTTATATAACAAAATAGTTGTCTCCTTATTATTTTTTTTTTTTTTTTTTGTACTCTACCACAGTGCTGTCTTATTTGACCCTAAGGTTGACTGGTAGAGAATGCCTTGTGGCATTAAGTCCGCCTATGTACCACTATTGTACATGAAGTTTAAATAAATAAATAAATAAGAATACAAGCCAAATCAACTAAATGAATAAAACCGTTTGAAAAAGATAAAAAAACTCATTTACTTCTTTGTTTAAAACTATTTTGTCGACAGACATTAAAACCCGTGCGTCGGCTCAAGCATTTGGTATGATTAACCACACATTTCGCAAGTACGTCAACCTCGGACGGAAGGACACGCAGATTTCATATACAGATAAAAGTAATCACGAAAATTCGTATTATACATGAATGGACGAGATTTGCACGTGTGATTAGACAGGGCCACCGAGTATTTAGTAAATGGAGTAATTGTGCAGCTGTGAGTATAAGTTTTATTTTTATAGCTGCTGTTTATAGTCAACGATGGATTGATTTCTTTGCTTATCAGAAAGTAACAAGAAACACATTTCTATAATAATTTGTTTAGAAGTGCCGATGGAAAATCTCAGCGAACGTCACGGCTTGTTGTTTCATAAATATGCCAAAGTAACATACTCCGTAAATGCGGTTTAACAATATTTTTTAGCTCTCTTATATAATAATAATATTTTCTCAAACATGCTTGGAAATTTGAGCATTATTTTGACAACCTTCTTCGAGATAAATTGAAATTGCTGTACTGGCCAGATACATGCGACCAGCGGCCGGCAAAAGTTGTATGAAAATCCATATCTGTCGTGTTTAGCGGCCAAATAAATTACATATTAGACTCATATCTGTCGTGTTATTTAAAAATGGAACGATCTTTTACTCTGAACCATAGCAACCAAGGAGGTGACTTATTAAAGGTTTCATTTAAATTTCGAATTGGCTGAACTCTTCAACGCGTGAAAAATTATTGTTGTATGTGATTTTGAAAAGTAAATTGTATTTAATTTCCTCGCATTATTTGAGAAAAGTACTATACAAGCCTTGGCCACAACTAGGCATTGATGGACGAACGTGGTCCATCAATGCCTCTGTTG
This sequence comes from Diarsia dahlii, assembly GCA_949775195.1. NCBI lineage: Eukaryota > Metazoa > Arthropoda > Insecta > Lepidoptera > Noctuidae > Diarsia > Diarsia dahlii. The sequence goes on along the minus strand of OX459194.1, from coordinate 3,156,267 downwards.
CTGGCCGCTGCAGTAATGTACTATAAACGAGTATCTTTTGTTTCAGGTCCTCAATGGGCTTAAAACTATATAATATCATCTTCATTGTATTATACTTTTGTTACCAACCTATTACACGAGACATTAAAGGTAATTTGAATTCAAATAAGATTTAATAAACTGGGAAGTCTACTCTTAATAAAAGGTTTTTGAACCCAAAATATCAAACAAAGACAAATTGACATCATAATAATATCTCTGAGAACTTTTATGTTGGGTTTATCATCATCATCAACAGCCTATTAATGTTCCCACTGCTGGGACACAGGCCTCCTCTCTTAGAGAGGGAATGGGCTATTATAATCTACCACGCGGGCCACCGCTGTTCCTCTGCTATGTTGGGTGTCAGGTTAAAAACCTAATTCATGGTTCAGTACTTATTCCCGTCGTGGCTGCGGGTTGTTCGAACGAAATACCGCGGCCTCGGTACAAAGGGCTAAGAAGGAAAATGGATGGATTTTAGTCAGTAGAAGTCTGACACTCCCTACCACTCTGCCCAGACCGGGAGGAGTCATTTGATGACTTCCAACCCTCCAAAAAATAAGTGTTACAGTATTACATTTTTGATTATGGCCCATTCTCTCTCTCAGAATCAACCCCTGTTCAGGCTATTTTTTCTTTTTACACGACTACGGCGAAGCCAAAAGGAAGGGTAATGATTTTGGCAGTCTATGTATGTATGTATGTTATGTATGTATGTATGTTCCACCGTAGCACCTAAGCTACTGAACGGATTTTAATAAATTAGGTGTCAATAGATTCGTAAGAATAGCCCGAGTGACATAGGCTATATAAATTTTATAAATTCTTTTTATGACGGAATTTAAATGTCAAAAACTTACCTCAAAAAATATTAAATTGAGATAATCATAGCATGTTTGGTATCAAATGAAAGGTCTTGGCGAGCACATTACAAATATGTATTATATTATAGTTTAAGTACACACAAAAATCAAAATTCAAATAAAAAAATTAAGTTCAAAAATCTAAAACCCGACTACTAACAAAATCGCGGTCTTAAAAGTAAAAAACAAGAAAATAATTCTTGTCTGATATTCTTCGTAGTCGCATGCCACTGATACCTGATGCTCCTTCATGGCGTTCTCATTGATACAGAAGTCAGCTGCTAATTGCTGCATTAGCAAGGTGGCATGCGACTACGAAGAATATCAGACAATAATTATTTTCTTGTTTTCTACTTTTAAGACCGCGATTTTGTTAGTAGTCGGGTTTTAGATTTTTGAACTTAATTTTTTTATTCTTTAAAAAGTTAAAAACCATATTTTGTTCTTTGTCTCTTCCTTCTAACTCTTATTTAAATAGCACCGTCACGCCTGTAATCCCGAAGGATTGAACAGAGGGGTACCTAATATTAACCCATATTTCATCAGTTATGTTCAGAGTGCCATGTAGTCTAGTCAACAAGTGCTTTTTTAATTAACTTTTTTCAGCAGTCTCCGAAAATTACGATTGAGGTGTCATTAGATTCAGAATGGCAAAAAAAAATTGCAATTTGCAAAAAACTAAACCCATTTTCAATTTTTTTGTTAATTGTTTTAAACCTATAACTTTTGCAGTTTTGCAAGCGGAACTTCTATTTTTTTAAAAATAATCTGGATGCCATTCCGAATCGAATGACACCTTAATCATAATTTTCGGAGACTGCTGAAAAAAGTTCATCAAAAAGGCACTTGTTGCCTAGACTAATGTAATAGGAGGCGAGCCTATTACCATTAACTAGGCATAATTCTAGACTCTGTGGCTATTAGGCACTGAAAAATTCCTGATGGAAAACCTCAATAACAATATTGTTATCACCCCGAACCGGGCAATCGAACAGAGAACCTCATGGTCAGCAGTCAAGCTTGCGACCACTCAACCATCGAGACTGTCATCATCAACAGCCTATAATGTTCCCACTGCAGGGACTCAGGCCTCCTCTCTAGGAGAGGGATGGGCTATAATCTACCACGTGGGCCCAGTGCGGATTGGTAGATGTCACATGTCTTCGAATTTTTGGTTCTATTAGAACATGCCGGTTTCCTCACGATGTTTTCCTTCACCGTTTTGGGAGCAGTGGTGATGAAATAAATTACACAAAGTAATGCGCCTGACGGGGTTCGAACCACGACTCACAGTTCGTAAGTCGGGGCCGCCACCACTGGGCCACCACTGCTCAGAGACTGTACCTCCCATTAAATAACTCCCATTTTATCTTTTGATATGTTTATAGATATAAATCTATACCGTACCCCTTTTTTTTGGGGGGTGGGTAATCGTCAAATGACTGACTCCTCCCGCTCTGGGCAGAGTGAAAAGGAGTGCCAGACTTCTACTGACTAAAAACCACCCATGTTCCTTCTTACCCCTTTGTGTCGAGGCCGCGGTATCTCTTTCGAAAAAGCTACACCCCTCTATTCAAAATTCTTAGTTACATACCTATAAATGTAACAAGGTAAAATAAAATAACCTGTAATAAAACAAAGCCTGATATTACTAATTGTTGCAATTAAAATTAAGTAAAAGTATAATATAATTACGCCTTTAGGTTCGTATTTACAGCTCATTAAAACATTAATTTATTTATAGACGTCACTATTTGGTCACCTTGGACCAAAGTGTCCAAATAGTCACCTCAGGCCTACTGAGGTCAGATTAATGTTTCGTAAAAAACGGTCATATAATATCATATCGCACAATCATAAAAAGGGTCTCAATAAAATAAGGTGCTAATTGATCAAAAATTAAATTCAAATGTTTTATTAATGAGTTTGTGTCGTAAGTTAGTTTTTATCGGAAAAGCTCGTCACACTATTTATTTAGCCTCCTGAAAATGTACATCGACTATTTCTAAATATTTTGAAGTGTAAACTTCTTTAGCGGCGTTGTGCACTTTTTTTGAGATGGGTAGAAACTGTTAAATATAATGTTAACTGTATATACAATAATGTGAATAGCAACTGCAAATAGCAACAAACAACCAAAGGTTCTGTAAAACGATATTGTATGTAAAATGAGATAGGTACGGACCACTAAAAAAAGCAAAAAAACAGCAGTTAGAGCACAATGACAGCTCAAGACAAAGCGGTGACAGGTTGAGATACCTTATCGCAACTAAGTGAAGTACCAGCCAAACAAAATATCATAATTTAGATACTAGGAGCTCTTGATTGATTGGCTTAGCATCCGATGACGAGTAATAACAAAGTATGAGGAAGAATAATGAAGCGCCGACCTCAAATGAATTAGGATAAGGGCAAGAGAATGATGAGAACCAAGGCTACCGACGTAGCCCGAAGAATCGCCAGACTTAAGTGGCAATGGGCAGGGCACATTGCTCGCAGAACGGATGGCCGATGGGGCCGAAAAGTTCTGGAATGGCGACCGCGAACCGTAAGACGTTGCGTTGGAAGGCCTCCCACTAGGTGGACCGATGACCTGGTCAAGGTTGCAGGAACCCGCTGGATGAGAGACGCTGGCACGGGACCGGTCAATGTGGCGACACCTGGGGGAGGCCTATGTCCAGCAGTGGACGTCTTTTGGCTGAAATGATGATGATGAAGAGAATGATGATGATGCTTAGCTCGCGGCATTCATATAGTTTTCTTTGCAACATATTTAGTAACTTCGTAACAAACAAAAATCGCTAGACATTCGAATTCGAAACATGTATAAAAAAAAAAACAAATCCATCAAAATTCGAAACTATTCCAAGGATAAAATTATAAAAGTGTAATCACACGGTCGGAAGCGATCGTCACGGGCCGCGGGCATTCGGATCTCGCTCCCTATCGCCACAATTCACTTAGCTAGTGGATATATCTAGAAAGGTAACGTTGCAACATAGTGGACGGTTGCAAAACGCTCGATTCCGATGTCGTGGTGCCGGTTCCCGGCTAATGGAATGCTGTGAGATGGATTTTAGCTATATACGGTTTTAGTTGGGAACTATACTAGTTTATGCTCGTAACTTTGTCCGCGTAGAGTTCGGTTATTGTCCCACGGGATCGTGTTACTGGGATAAAAAGTATTCTATTTATTACTTTAGTTTATAAACCATCTGTTTGCCGAATTTCATACAAATCCCTTTGATAGTTTTGGCGTAATAGAGTAAAAATCAACCATTCATCCTCGCAGTAAGATTGGGGAGTTAAGTTCGGATATTTTTTTTATCTTGAGAGTTGTGTGGCTAAACAAAACGATCTGCGAGTCAATCCTTAAAGTAAAACCACGCTTTCCGAGGCCGGTCCGTGGCTGGAGGGTCATCCATTATAATATCAAGACCCCTTCGTGTTCCAATAACAAGTGAAGCCGTTGGTCCCAGCTATCACCACGAAAAACGTGAAACACGGGTTGCGGAAGGCAGAAAGGTCAACACTCTATTCAAACTGCTGGTATTTAACTGCATACGAAAACGAGTTAGGAAAATGTTAGACTGACTACAGAATCCTTAACCTAACGCTTGTAATAACCGAAGGGTTAAATAAAGATGTACTTAATAGTGCACCCATATTCTGCCAGTTATAGTATCATGTGTGTGTCCCATGTGGGTGCGAGCCTATTAACATCAAATGGGCTCAAATCCAGACTCCACGGTTGCTACTGAGACATTCCATAAGGAAAAACCACAATAACATTATCATGCTTTTACTTAACAGTTGCACAAAACTACATGTTGTTAACACATAACTAATACTAAATCAAAATATTACTTTTATCATATAAGTACCTAAACATAATTTAGTTTGAAGTTTATTTATAGTTATTTTGGCAAATCGTTATTATGACATAGGTAGTCATATTTTACGTTTATTAACAAAACAAGTATGTGTTTATTTTATGCTGGTAGGAGCTAAATGACTCAGGCATTCATGATTCAATAAGATTTAATCTATCTGAACAAATAAATAAAATAAAGTGTCTGTTTGTAAATATCAATAACTTTATTTTTCTAAATGCATTAAAAATATTTATTTATGCATTTGAAAATTTATATGGTAGTTACTTTCAAGACCTATAAATAGTTACTAACTTAATCTACAAACACAAATGACTAAAAAGTCCGACTTACTTAGCACATGATTAAATATTTAAAAACTAAAGGACGCATCGAAAGGCCTGTCATTATAAATTCAAGATGCCATTAATTATAATACAAAAATTCGAGGCTCAAATTATAATATCTATTTTTAAATTTTTATATTTAGACCCACGTTTTTGAATAATTTTGGGAGGCTGTTGCCCTTGATTATAAATAGCCTATAGCCGGTAGGCTTTGTAGCTATTTTTAAATTGAATTGATTAATGATAATATCGACTGATTTGTATTCGAATTCCCACACTTAATAATTAATGGTTTCTCATCAATATTTTTAGAGTTGTGTAGGTTATGGATATCGAGAATTCAACCTTAGTATTTTGAACTCTGAATCATCATTAGAATGTCATCCCAGAATCACCCTCTGTAAGGTATAGGCTTATGAGCTACGGGTTGTTCGAAAGAGATGCAGCGGCCCCGACACAAAGGGCTAAGAATGAACATGGGTGGTTTTTAGTCAGTAGAAGTTTGTCCTTTCCGCTCCGCTTAGAGCAGGAGGAGTCATTTTATGATTTCTCATCCTCCAAAAAAAAGGAGTAAGTAAGCCTTTCTTCTACTATACTCTTCTCCGTTCTGTGCGTCTCTCATCCATCCGTTGCCCGCGCTCATGACGATATCGCCAACCCAACGTGCTTAATTTTGTACCATAATTCTGGATGGTGTAACAAAATACCTTCTATGCATAGTATTATGTCATCAAAACAAAACGTTTTGTGCTCTTTTACTTTAAGGTTGTTTTCTCTGTGAAATGTTTTCCGTGTATATAAATAAATAAACATAGCCCATTCCCTCTCTAAGAGAGGAGGCCTGTGTCCCAGCAGTGGGAACATTAATAGGCTGTTGATGAAATAAATAAATATTGTGGGTATCTCCTCAAGAATAAACTAGTCTCTAGAATCCAACCGTAAAAACGAATCAAAGCAGTTCCGGGTATTGCTAATTATTAAAAAAAGGTATTAGCGCAAAAAGTACATAAACAATAATTTTAAGTGCAATATAATATTATTATATCATGAGTTAGTCCCAATATTTTATTTAGAAACAGGTAGTAATTTAAATTATATCACAAGTATAAACAATCAAAATGACATGTAAAACATACTAGAAAAACTACGTACACATAAGTAAATAACAAAACAAAGACTAGACTGGACGTCAAATGTAACTGTGGAAGGAACAAGGAGGGCAGACGAAGGAGAAAGGAAGAAGGAGTAAGAAAAAAGCAGAAGGAAGGAAGGAAGAAAGAGGAAAGAACAAGGAGCAAGAAAGAAAGCGGAAGGAGGAAGGAAATTTCTTCTTCCTTCCTCTTCAGTTTTCTTTCTTCCAGAAGAAGAAGGAGGGAAGAAGTAGGTAAGAAGAAGTAATAGAACTGTAGAATATCAAGGCCAAAGTATGAACTCTCTGCGGCTTGTGTACTCTTCCTTTTATAATCCGTCAAAATTTAAAGCAAGAAAGAAGTACAATTACTGTGAACCAGACAAACAATTACAGGTCTAAAGAATGCGAAGGTCAGACAACAGTAAAACAATAGAGAGACGATACTATCATTCCATTTTTACTAACACCATTACTCAATGAATCTGTCTATGGTTCTATTTTAAAAAGTAAGGTCGAGTTATCGGTTTTAGATTGCAACAGAGATAGATGGAACAGGTATTGCTCACGCCTGCGAAGAATGTGGGTGCATAGAACTTGTTTTCGTCCTTTAGACAACCTTCACGAGTAGGGGTTGGGCGTTCTTGTTTTTTGCGTGAAATGCTGAATGACTGAAGTAAGTCAACCTATGCTGTCATTTAAGGGATAAATCTTCCTTAATTATCCATTATCCCGAGCTCACGATATTTTGACGCTGTTGCAAGCGTAATGATTGATTAATTATTTTAGATAAAAACCAAGATAGCTTGAACAGAGACTTGAAATAAAGCAACAGTATGCTATGTAGTATGTTGTATTAGCTGAGTGACGTGACCGTCGGACTATCAAGTCATAGGACTTGAGTTCTCACATAATTATGATACGCAGAAAACGTCGCGAGGAAGCCTGAGAGATATTTCTTGACAGTATGTAAAATCTAGTCAGATTCGGCACTAATTACACGAAAAATAAAACCGACTTCAAAAAAAAAAGCCAAAAATAAATCAGTTTCTGAAGTCGGTGACTTTTGTTTGTTTGATTTCATTTTTTGCCACCGACTTCAGAAACTGATTTATTTTTGACTTTTTTGTTTTTTTTGAAGTCGATTTTATTTTTTGTTAAAAAGATTTTATTTTGCACTTTTTAGTGGTTCACATGTTCATGGGTCATAATGTGGACAACGTAGTTTTTTTTTTGAGTTTTGTCAATTTTCAAAAATAGCTTGTCCGATTTCGATAAAAAAATTATGGGACCATTTCGGAAGTATACCCTTTCCAACAAAAAATATTTTTTCAAATCGGTTAGCAAGTGACGGAGTTATGCCCGAACAAACATAAAAAAAAATAAAAAATAAAATAAACATCCGAATTGAGAACCTCCTTCTTTTTTTAGAAGTCGGTTAATAAAGAAAGACCGATGACATTGTTAACATAGCCTACAACTAATTATATGGTGCCACTCAACAAAATTACACACCTAAGCACAGATTTACCAATGAAAATACCAGAAAAAGTATGAATCAGCGACATCTCACGCAAGTTGCGTCATTGAGCGAGGAAAACTGGTCGTGTTTGCACTGTTAGCTGCAACCTCCACCGGTGCACTAGAAGTATTGCAATATTACTATTAGATAGTACTCCAAATGGTAGCTTAAAATGACTCACTTAGCTATTGCAATGTGTTTTGTAGCTGCTGATTTAGATTGTCCTCAATAGGTAGATACAGAGAAGAATATGAAATGGAAAAACCAACTGAAACGTATGGCATTTTCATGATGTCTGCCAAACAAAATACCCATTTAAACATTTTGTTGGCTTTGCATCAAGAAACATCTTTCAGCCATGCTGGTTCCTTTACGATGTTTTCTTTCATCGATGCAAGTGATAATTAAACAAAACGCACATACATCCGGAAAATCAGCCATATGTTTCATGGGACTTGGTAGTCTGACGGTCAGACCACTAGATTATCACTGCTATAGATCAGACAATGTCCAGCTGTCTTCTTTTCTGAAAGATCCTCGTCATGATGACAAGAATAGACATCATATTCCTAAGGAAGCAAATGGAAGTAGGTCCGAAAAAATTACATTGAACCATCACACATCTTTCTAACAAACACGAACCACAGCCCACCAAAGATCTTCACAAAACAGTTTTCTCATTAATTGGCCACAGCACACACTTGAAGTACTGGGTCAAGGTTGTTAATACACGCCAACATAATTCTGTGCTGTGTCCGTCCGTCCGTTTCGTCACGCTGGCAGGGTTCAACACGCATGTTGACAAGACAAGACATTTGTCACGAATTTTGTTAGGATATGAATGGTTTATCTTCATTTGTTTTGGATGGTGTGACAAAGATTGTGACATTTTGTCTTGAAGATTAGTGGTGTAGGTTTAGGAGTGGTTACAATTTTGTTGACATAACGTAACATCACGCTGGTAATCCCCGAAGGGTGAGCATTTCCTGCCGATGCTGCGGGTTGTTCGAGAGTGATACCGTGGCGCCGGACACAAAGGGCTAAGAAGGAACTTGAGTGGATTTTAGTCAGTAGAAGTCTGGCACTCCCTTCCGCTACGTACAGAGCGGGAGGAGTCATTTGATGATTCCCTAACATATAAAAGAAGAGGGTTTCACATGTTGTCAGTTATGTTTAAGGTGGATGTTCCAGGGTAGCCCGCGAAATTCAAATTTTCTTACGTTTTTAGCGATTTGCAGGCCAGTGCTAGGTTGTATGTTAGTGAAAATATGATTCGCGGCTGTAAGACGTATGCAGTTACAGAATTATAATCATCAAAATCATCATTACAACCCTCCAAGTTCATGTAACTGTCAAGAATGACCTTTTGATGAAATACTCATTCTTGACATGAATGAGTATTTCATCATTCTGTAACTGTATACGCCTCTCGCGCCCGGCCCTGGTGCAAGCTATGGTCCGGGGCGAAGAGGAATGGGACGCCGTCGCCTCCTTCTGCGAAGCAGTGATGCTAGCGAAGGAGGTGGCGGAACGAGAGAGGGAGAGAACCTCTCAACGTCCCAGCCGCCGCGGAAGGCGCTCCGGGCGTCGGGGGTCACGCGATGACCTCCGGCCACCGTAGACGCGGGCCTGTGGACGGTGAGTAACGGGCTAGCTCGCCGTCCGGCCGTCGTCATGACGGCAACAGACCGTGTCGGCGGCGCGTACGTGTTCCACGCGCGCCTCAAAGAGATGTCAGCAACGAGGGGCCCCCGCAAGGGCCGACGCCCGTCGGGGCTGTGGATATCGAAAGGTTACCGCGGCTCCGACACAAGGGCGAAGAAGAAGGAACATGGGTTTGGTTTTTAGTCAGTAGAAGTCTGACACTCCCCTTCGCTCTTCCCAAGAGCGGGGGGGGTTATTCGATGATTTTCGACCCACCAAAAAAAAAAAAAGGGTTTGTAGAAGGTTTATCAGTCTACATAGTAGTTAGTGCCGATATAATTAAATACGGTTTCAAAAAATGACGCTTCTAAAGCGATTTTATTAGAGATCGGTAATATTAAAAATCAAATATAGATATAACAATACAGCATCAGTATACCCTACCTACTCTAAAAGGAGAAACAATTAAGCAGTAGCAAAAAGAACAATTATTCAGGAATAAAACATGACAAAAGTAAGTAGGGTAACTTTGGTTTACACAATTGTTTTGGTTTGGTTATCATTTTGAATACTATGCAATTTAAATATTTAATATGAAATACTTTTACTTTTGCAATATTCAATCAAGTTTTGCATAACTTTAGGCCTAGTTTACTACCTGCTACAAAATTTGGTTAAACTTAATTGAGTTTTAAAGTTCAAGGTGTTGGATAGACTTTTCTATTCATAGGCAAATTTCAAAACAAAATCACTATTATTATAGGCAGGTGGGCTATGAAATTAATTTGCAAACGATCAACCAATGATCACCGTACTCAAAGGCTGAAGATAATGTCAGAAGGTCGACTAAACGGGTCGGAGAAGGTACGCTATGCCTAAGAGATGTGTACAACTGTACATGCCAAGTTACAATACAACTATATCTCGTAGAGGCTGCGGGTTGTTCGAAAGAGACACCGCGGCCTCGACACAAAGAGCTAAGAAGGAACATGGGTGGTTTATAGTCAGCATTAAATTTGATGATTACTCAAAACACAAAAAAAGAAGTTACGACTACATACATACTACAATTTACGCCTTCCCATGGGGGTAGGCAGAACCCACAGAACTACCACCTTCTATGATCCTTTCATACTTCTTTTACCTTGCCTATGTTCGTACATCTGGTCATACACGCACGCCTGGTTGCGAGTACTACACGCATTGTCCTTTCTGAAGACCTCATTAATAAGATCAGTGTATGTCTTTCTATGCCATCCGCTTCCAAGTTACAACTTGTTTAATTCATAACTTCTGCTTCGCCAACTAAATACTTTTACGGATCTTTGGCACTTCCAACTTCCAACTGAATAAGTCGTCTGTAAATTTCACGCTACTCACATTAAACTAGTATTTCGAAATAGGACATTGCAAAATCGAAAGCAACATAATTCAGATAAAATCAAAGTAACATTACTAGAAGTCCTACAATACAATCCATTGTTAATAAATGTATTTTAATTAACCGTCGTGGGACCTTACGAAACCAAAAAACTAAGCTAAGTTCATTGTTTAAGTTTACACTTTATCTTGGGAGTGTTAACTTGGTTGACAATGCTGACTGAAGGAGGGTATTCCGTATTCGATCTGCGTCCCAAATATGTAAAAAAATCTAAAACCTTAATTTGTAACGTAATTGTGCCATGGCGGGCACGCTCTCTATATCTTTTTTTTTTGGTGGGTGGAAAATCATCAAATGACCCCCCCCCCCCCGCTCTTGGGCAGAGCGAAGGGGAGTGTCAGACTTCTACTGACTAAAAACCGAACCCATGTTCCTTCTTTGCCCTTGTGCCGAGGCCACGTCATCTAGTACTAAAATCCCACTTTTATTTATTTATTGAAGTGAAAACTTCTTTAACGGCGCTGAGCACTTTTTTGTATGGGTAAAAACTTTCAAACTCGCTTACGATTTTTCGATCAGCATCACGTGACCCTGACGCGAGTTTGAAAGTTAATATTGAAGTTTTCACTTCTGCCGGCACTCCCGGAGTGCTATTTTTTCATTTATTAAAACTTTATGCACAACAAAATCGTACAAAGGCGGACTTAATGCCTTGGGCATTTTCTACCAGTCTACCTTAGGGTGATGCAGAGACAAAACATAGTAGGTGCAAAACAGAAAAAAAAAACATAATAGAAAAGATATATACTACTTCATGTTTAGTTTTCACCATTGACCTACACCAATTTTAAATTAAGAGGGGAAAATGGATTATACTTAAACGTCATGGACCCGTCGCGCACATTTTCTGTGAAAAGCGCAAGGATGGTGAGACTTTTCCAAAATATTTGGTATGGTTCTGTCTGTTATTTATCAGTAATTTTCAGTTGTATTCATTTTTATTAGTATCGTGTAAGCATGCCCTATTTGCGGGTTTAAATATGTCCCTTGTTTAAACTAACATACTGTATAGGTACTGGCGAGTTCACTGACGGTTGATCATTTTTCAACCTTATTATGAGGGGCATAAGAGTGAAAAGTAGTAGATCGTCAGTGAAAAGTGCAAAACTTATCTTCGAATAGGCCGCTAATGATTTCCGTTCCGATCGTTAATAAGAGTAATAGTAGCGTATGAAACTGTGATTAATCAATTTGTGTAGGTGTGCGCTTAATTCATTATCACTATTAAGCACTGTGTAATTTAGGCAGTAGGTTTATTGGTCGTTTCAATTGTTAATGAATGAACAGTTGAACTTTATGGATGACGAAACGGGACCTACAATTTTTTTTTTTTTACTTTGCCCCACACTAGGAATTTCTCCTGTATCGTGGGTGCGTTCACAAACATTTAAACTCACATACACAAATACCCAGACCCTCAGCAACTATCTGTAGGTCATACAAATATTTGTTCCGTGCGGGGATCGAACCCGCGACACGCAGCGCAGCAGTCCATTGCTTGAGCCACTGCGCCAACCATGCTGTCTAATGTAGGTATGAAGAATAAAAAGACTACAAAAATGCACCTTTTTTCACTTGTTTTGCACGTCTTTTGTTTAGTTGTAGATAGGAAAGTTACCAGACGGGATTTAGCACTAACTTTGCAGTCAGAGTTAAACGGAGGTCCGAGGTATACTAAACCCACCCCACAATTTTGCAGTTACACTTAAGATTCATTAAATGAAGGAGGTTATTTCCATCAACCGGGCACACAAAACTTACTCATTTTTTTACACTTTAGTCTTTTACTTAGTAATACCTGTGGTAATACTTTAGAAGAAACCTAACAACAATAAAAAGTAGTTCCTATTTTCATAAACTATAAACACAAATAACATCTAATTCTGGTGAATACATCTCCATCAATATTATCTTGTCAGCTTTTCAAGCCCTCATCACGCGAGAAGACTATAAATCATAAGTACACGAATAAACATTTATTTTTAGAAGAGTGCACAATTCTCGCCATTGACCCCGCCCTTTGGTCCAAGGTCCAAACGACCAAATATTGCAGGTCAGCTTCAACGTTATAATTACTTATCCCTTTTGTTTTGGATAGTGGGATCAAATGGCTCTGCGCAGAGCGGTAGAGTGGGGAGTGTCAGACTGCTACTGAATAAAAACCACCCATGTTCCTTATTTCTTAGCCCTTTGTTTCGAGCCCGTGGTACCTCTTTCGAACAACCCGCAGCCCCGACGGTTCTAATCACCCCTTTTTTTTTTTTTGGTGGGGGGAAAATCCTCAAATGACCCCCCCACGCTCTTGGGCAGAGCGAAGGGGAGTGTCAGACTTCTACTGATTAAAAACCGAACCACACCGAACCCATGTTCCCTCTTTGCCCTTGTGCCGAGGGTTCTAATCACCCCTGCATTCCTATTCACCCCGTTTTACGGTACTTAGTATCTTCATAAACAGTAACCACAAAAACATCCAATTCTGGTGAATGCATCTCCATCAAATTAATTATCCAGTCAGCTTTTCAAGCCCTCACGCGAGAAGACTATAAATCATAAGCACACGAATAAACGTGTATTTTTAGAGAAGAGTGCGCAATTCTCGCCATTGACCCCGCCCTTTGGTCCAAGGTCCGAACGACCAAATATTGCAGGTCAGCTTCAACGCGTTGGTCTCTTGCGAAAACGTGATGACATAGTAAGATTTTATGTTTTGATGACGAGTGTAAAGTGAGAGAACATTTACGTACATAATATCAAGAATGTAATGTAAAGGGTTAAGCAGAGGTGTAGTTACATACACTCACATGTCGCCAGTTATGTATAAGCTCGTGCTTAATAATAAATACCACTCGGGTCGATCTTGGCTAAGCCGTGCTTGCCTAAGTTGGTCTGTGGATGTCTGACCGCCCATTAAATATCGAGTTTTCTCCGTGCCTCGGAAATCATGTCAAGCTGTTGGTCGCGGCTGCCATACATACATAGATCCTTGGAAGTCGTTACAGGTAGTCAGAGACCTCAAAGTCTGACAACCAATCTTACCAAAGGGTACCGTATGACCCAGTATTAACTGGGTTGTTGAGGTCAGATAGGCAGTCCCTCCATGTAAAATACTGGTTCACAGCTACATCCGGTTAGCCGACCCTGTAGGTATATATGTAAATCATTTCATCACGATATTAAATAATAACGCATGTGAAGGTAGTCCTAAGATAATGTATGTATATTGTGTGCGAAGCTAATTAAACCAGTCATAGCCCGACCACCGTGTTTGAATGCTGCCCCTCACACTAAACACAACAGACCCCAATGTAGTTGGGAAAAGGCTAGGCAGAATATGTCGCCAGTTAATAAATTATGTATAATTACTATCAACCGGGCATAAATCCAGACTTCGTGGTTGCCACTGAGAAGTTCCTGGTGGAAACACCAATAACAAATTGCCTGACCTGGAAATCTAACACAGGATCTCTTGCACCGCAGTCGCGCTTGCGAGTACACTCACTAGACCGAGGAGGCAGTTGAGTGAGCGAACACGTTGTAAACTGTATGAACATTCCCTGTTTACTGGCTCCTTTCCTACTGCTTGGAAGAAGGCCTACGTTTTGCCTCTTCCCAAAGTTTCAAATCCCTCTTCAGTATCCCAGTTGCGTCCAATTTCAATACTTCCAATCCTGTCCTCCTTGAGAGTGTTGTTAATAGTCAACTGTCGCATTACCTTTCTTATAATAGCCTGCTCAGTCCTTTTCAGTCTGGATTTCGTCCTGGCCATAGCACTGTTTCTGCCCTTCTTAAAATTACTGGCGACATCCGATTGGCCATGGAAAACCGACTCCTTACGGTGTTGGTTCTATTAGACTTTAGCAGTGCGTTTAATTCAGTTGACTTTGACATACTCTTAGGTATCCTTTCCTCTCTAAATATATCTCCTTCTGTGATTGCCTGGTTTGATTCATATCTTCGGGGTCGCTCGCAGTCGGTACACTTGAAAGAGGCTTGCTCTCATTGGTGCGATCTTTCTGCGGGTGTTCCTCAGGGTGGCGTCCTTTCTCCTCTTCTTTTCTCCGTTTTCATTAACGCTGTCAACAAGGTATTAACGTCACATTATCATCTCTATGCAGACGACCTTCCTGGAGCTACCGATGCCATCAATAATGATCTTCAAAACATCAGACAGTGGGCTAAAAGTTTTGGACTGTTAGTTAACCCAACAAAATCACAAGCTCTCATTATTGGTAGCAGATACTTCGTCAATTTACTGAATCATCAGTCCCAGTGTGTACGATGGTATCGCTATAGCCTACTCCAAGAAAGTTAAGGACTTAGGTGTATTCTTGGACTGCAACCTATCTTGGCATGGTCACATTGCTGAAGTAAGCAGGAGGATGTTTTGGTCGTATCGGTCTCTTAAGCGTCTTCAGAAGTTCCTGCCATTTGAAACTAAAATTACTCTTGCTCAGTCTCTCCTTCTACCACTTCTAGACTATGCTGATGTCTGTTTTCTTGATGCGACTGAGGAACTCTTAATAAGCTCGAACGTCTGCAGAATTTGTGTATCCCCTTCATTTTCGGGCTTCGTAAGTACGACCACGTGTCGGAGTTTTGGAAGCAGCTGAAGTGGCTACCTATTCGGCAGCGAAGTAACAAAAAAGTTGAAATTTCGAAAATATGATATTTTTAGAAGCAACAGTTTAATTTCGTAGCAACCAATCGTTTTCGATATGGCAGACACAGACGAATGTCTGGACCCACGACTAATTGCTGAAATGCAATTAAATAAACGCAGATTAAATGAGGAGACGTTTAGGTAGGTAAGTACTTATACACCAAATAATCGTCGCTCTAAATGATCGTAATGCTAAACGAAGTTATTCGAAATGTTTACTTTGCCAAAGGTTATTATATCAAATGCCGTTGTAAATTTGGACAATAAAAAATTCAGCGTAGCATAATAATAACAATTAATTTTTATGTCTGTAAAAATATTCGTTGAAAGAGGATTATGCCAAGTGTGTTATGCCACATATATTTTGGAGCATCGAGATTCCAACAGATAGCCCCATTTTTTTTGAGGGGTGTTAAATCATCAAATAACCCTTCCCACTCTGGGCATAGCGGAAGGGAGTGTCAGACTTCTACTGACTAAAAACCACCCGTTTTCCTTATTAGCCCTTTGTGCCGAGGCCGCGGTATCTCCTTCGAATAACCCGCGGCCCCGACGGGTAGAGAGAACCCCTACGATAACACTTTCAAGGCCGGATGAGCAACTAACCTAACAAAACAAGGGGGTCGTAAACTAAACGTTTTCATGAAATGCTTCCACTTTCTCACAATTATAGTATTACAACATAAGCTCAAACATCGTCAGACTAGCCTTCAATATTAGCCAAGTGACAAGTGTCTGCAGTCTTGCGACACACTTGCGACACGCGATCGGACGCTATACGCGGATATCTGTTCGTGTGGACCCGTTCTTAGCAGGCTAGATTTTTAGTAAAACTATGTGGACTATGTAGGTAGTGCAAGAACGATTTTAGTTCGTATCATTACAATCTAGTTTATCGTGCCCTTAAAGCGAAAACCAACTAAAGTCACTTATGGGCAAAATTGAATCTCCTTTTCAAGATCTACATACTGGTAAAACCCGTTTTCCGACATGACACTCCGTTCTGGATTTAGTTTTCAGCTAAAGTAACTTAACAGGAGATTTCTTATATAAAGAACAGAAAAAACCCCACTATGTGTCAGATAAAGCAATATTTCTGCACTGTAAACAATGTTTTTCGCCAGGAAAAACATTTAATCGCCGTTTAGGTGGTTTGTACATAATTCAAGTTAGATTAACAATAACAAATTTAATAACTGAGTAAAGACACTAAAGATTTCTACTTAGTTTTAGCAATTACCCATTAGGTGAACATACAAATTTCGTTTAATTAAATTCATAAAAAACTACTGTCCAAACTCTATTCTTCAAAATACTGAGAAATCATTGCAACTACAGGAAAAACCACTAATCTGCAGCATTTAAATCAAGCCAATGTTTAGTTTTTGTTACTTGTTTTGAGAATTAAGTTCTTTTTTCTCTTCCACCCGAATAATGAATACAATAAGAAATCAAAAATACACATAGAGTATGTGTATTTTTGACTTTTCCTCATAATCAGGTATTTTAATAGTAATTTTATGATTCGAACCTTTAAACACGATTTTCTCGAAACTACGTTTTGTGTTGTTAGTTGGGTTTTGAAGTAAGGGGACGATGTATTGTCAACCATATCATGTAAGTGGTGATACTTGCTCCACGAAAATCACATTTACTCAACGTCATTCATTATATCTTAGGGATCAGGAGGGTATTTCATTTTTTTAAAAAGAAATGTCAAAGTAACCTCGAACTATTTATTTGAAATAGCACATCACAAAACCAACACAGCTATAAAAACATTAAGAAACCGACATAGCTATAACTACAGGTCCCAATATACGTCCGTCCCATCCGGGCTCCCGAGCCAAAGTGTCATTCTCCTGTCATTATAATTATCCCAATTTATTTGGGGTCGGCACAGCATGTCTTCTTCTTCCATACCTCTCTATTTCTCGTCATCTCAGCAGTCACCTCCTCTCTAGCCATATCATCCTTCGTACAGTCCATCCATCGATGATTTCCTTACAGCTTATTATTATAGGAAATTTCAATGCCAAATTGATGCCAGAGAATTACAGGCTGTAACTAAACTGCCCAGACATTTTTAATGCAAAATACTTACAAGACGCGAGTTTGCATTCTCGCGTCTCTGTAAACAAACCAACATACCAATGCGTGTGCACTGTATGTAAGACAAACCAAACCAACTGGGAAAATATCCCGCTTTTATTATTAATAATAGTGTTAATAACCATGTCAAAAAAACTTAGATAATATAAGTTTACCTTTATAATTTACTAGCGACCCGACCCGGCTTCGCACGGGAGCATTATTCTACACATAAACCTCTTCTTGAATCACTCTATCTATTAAAAGAACCCGCATCGAAATCCGTTGCGTTGTTTTAGAGATCTAAGCAAACATAGGGACAGACAGCGGGAAGCGACTTTGTTTTATACTATGTAGTGATAGTGATAGTAACAGCAATTTTTGTATCCTATTAGACATGTATTAAAACAAATCCAAAACAATACTCTATGAGGTAATAAACAATAGTGAAAGGGTTCGTTAACGTTGCAGGAGTTATTCAATTTCAGACTATGTAATTCGTGCACCAGACAGTTATTTTGGTGCAGCTATTGTGCAACAGACTATGACGCGATTGACTCGTTGCATTCACCAGACAAGTTCAAAATGCTTCACCATATTGTTTTACGTAATACCAGTGAAATCAATGACGAATTATAATATTCGCGTTGTTTCGGCCTTGAATACTATACTACTATACTAAACTATACTAAACTGTTAAACATCAGCCTAACCTTACCCCAACTATTTAAAGGTCGGCTTCCAGTGTTACCGGAAGCAACTAAAAATCTATATTCTCCATGAAGCGACAGCCTATCCGACCTGTTCACGCCAGTTAGTACTGGGTAAAGGGGAGCCCTTGGTAAGACGTGCCAGTGACCACCTGTTACGACTGTCTAATATCTACAAAAAGCAGCCAGGGACGAACAGTTTAAAATGCTTTCCGAGGTACGAAGGAAACTCGGTATGCAATGGGTTAGATTAATCAAAATAGGGCGTTATTATCTACACCACGGGCTCCTCCAACCCAAATACCATAAAAAGTCTAAATCAAACCATACAACTGATGAAAATAGAATTGTACTCATTGTATGACAAAAAGAGTTCATTGACTGACGCGTACCTTGTCGGATGCACTGAAATTGGCCATTGTCCTGTCTAAAGTTACTCGGTTTCTTTATTCCGAACAAGGATGCCTACTACGTTTGCTAAGTTATAGTAAATCAGCTGATTTACTACGTTTGTTGGAAGGTAAATAAATTGTCACATAAAATGACATTACGCCTTGTAACTCTAAAAAAGGGAGAAGTGAGGGGTATAAAAGCAAAACCGCTTCAGTCCAAAATTGAAATTTTTTAAACTGGTATTACCAAATTGTAGTACTTGAAAGCTGCAACATTATGCCTTAAAAGATAAAGTGCAAATCCACCTCAGTCAACGGTAAATGCACTTTGAAAGTAGCGTTCAAATGCAAAAACGCTTAGATCCTAAATTTGTTAGAAGCAAATCCGCCACTGTCACAATCGACCAATCAGGAGCCGCCATTTCAAAATTTCTTAGAAAGCGAATCAGTTATTTGTCGTAGTAAGTTATCTGGAAATAGCGTCTGCTTTTTTCGAGTTTTCTGTTTTATTACTATTGTAATGGAAGAAAATATTACACCAGCTCGTGCAGGACGAGCTAGAAAACGTGCTAGAAATGTAGATCAGTGGCGGCGAGTGCGAGAAAAGGCAGAAACGTAACAAATTATTATGGCCTATTATGGTGTGGTATGCAAAAGTTTTCTTAGCTTAAAGCATATTTTTTTTAAATTTAACTAACTATTAAGCTGTTTAAATGCTTCTGGTAACGGTTTTTTTTGCATTTGCTTAAGGTAAACTGCAAAAACTCAACCCGCTTAACCTGCATGTGCAATATAATGAGATGCAAACTAGCTTCGATCCAAAGCAATAAAAAGCAAACATGCTTCAGTCCAATACTTAAATGCAAAGACACCTTAGTCCTAAAGTTTTTCTTAAATTTTATAGAACTGGTGTATATTTGATTAATCTTAGTTATGGCTATCTTTCTTACGCGTCATAATGAATGTACCACTATTTTAACTATTACAAAATAACAATTTCTTACGACACAGTAGAAAATTATAAATTACTCAGTTCAGATGTTTTGTGACTGAAGCGCCTTTGCTTTTATACCCCTCAAGTATACTTTGAGATAGTTTTTTTTTGTTTTTGGAGTTTTGGTTATCATCAAACGACTAGGCGGAGCGGAAGGGAGTATCAGACTTCTACTGTCTAAAAACTAACTAAGAGGTGTACCTCATAGTACACCCACATTTTGCCAGTTATATATATGGCTCATGTAATAAGGCAATCTTACTGTTATGAATCGGGTAGAACACTACTATTAATACTATGAACGGGATATTTACCATGTTTGATTATTGTTTCGAGTTCCCGCCACCCGCAATGACTTCAGTTTATCCGTGATCATGGTGCTTGTAACAGCGCCGAAATATCGGGAACTCGAAACAATAAGAAAACATGGAAAATAGCCCGTTCATAGTATTAATAGTAGTGTCAGTGACCATGTCAGTTTAAAAACTTAATCGGGTAGAAGGCTGCTACTGAGAACGAAAATTGAGACACTGGATCAGTGAAGCGGATAAATGTCATAAACTGTAATAATTTAATTAAAATTATATTTCTAGATCAGGTTACATTTTATGATGATTAAAAATATAACATAACTAGCTTATTAGAATCCAGGTCGTGGTTAATGATTTAACATGCATTTTAAAACATCCATGCAATCATATGAATTTATAATTAGGATGCAATAGCAACTTTACGGTTTTGCCAAATGCAGGGACTATAAAAAGTAGTAGTTAGCTCATGAACATTACTGTTCATGAGCTACTTTTCTCATGCGACTACGAAGAATATCAGACAAGAATTATTTTCTTGTTTTCTACTTTTAAGACCGCGATTTTGTTAGTGGTCGGGTTTTAGATTTTTAAACTTATTTTTTTTTTAAATTTATTTCATCACCACTGCTCTCAAAGTGATAAGGGAAATATTATGAGGAAACTGTGTGTGTGTCTGAGAACCGAAAATTGAAAGACATTTCACATCTACAAACCCGCACTGGGCCCACTTGGTGGATATTAGCCCAATCCTTTTCATAGAGAGGAGACTTACACTGTAAAAAATTATGTAATTTTACATGCAAAAAATTATATAATCCTAAGTTATGGAATCAGGCGTTACTTTGCGGTAATCCATGACATTAAATGCTATGAATTATATGTAGTTTTAATACCGCGAGACATATATCCAGGTCTGAAAGCAGGACACAAAACCCACCGTCATGCATATGCACATGCACACATGGGCCCACCCTCCCGCCCATGTGCATATGCATGAGGGCGGGAGGGTGGGCCCATGTGTGCATGTGCATATGCATGACGGTGGGTTTTGTGTCCTGCTTTCAGACCTGGATATATGTCTCGCGGTATTAAAACTACATATAATTCATAGCATTTATATAATCCTGTAAAATTTCCGAAAAATCTGGGAAATTTACGGGAAAATATGAAATTTTACATAAAAAAATGTAAAATTGACGAAAATTATGTAAAATTTCATATTTTCCCGTAAATTTCACAGATTTTTCGGAAATTTTACAGGATTATATAATTTTTTGCATGTAAAATTACATAATTTTTAGTAAAATTACATAATTTTTAACAGTGTAGTTCCTAGTAGTGGGGACATGATACACTGATTGTGCTAGATTCCATTACCTAATGTAATTTTTTACCATCTTTTTAACCGACAAAAAAGAAGCAGATTCTCAAGGAGGTGTATAATTTTACCTGACATACTATAGTCAGCGTCCTTGCAAAAAATGATTAAAACCCTATTTAGAAACTATTTATGATTAACCACCTATTAAAGCAATAACGATACATCGTTAATCGTAAACCTTTCACCTATTAATATTAATATTTCCTAATACTACCGTCTGGTCCGTCGAAACAAAAAACCAGTTTAGACGCCAAAATAGCGCTGGCCGATTAAAAATAAACATGATTTAATGGTTTTCAAAATCGATAATAGAGCCGTTTAAATTCTGTAAGAATAGAGCAAGGACGCGCCAAAAAGCCGTTATGGAAATAGTTGTAGGTTATTTTTGGAGAATCTATTAATAATCGATTCTATTTTCATTGCCAAAAGGTTAATAACATTTTATAGAGTTTACCTTCATAGGGTTTATGACCCCAGTGTTCATGGATTGTTATTGTTTTGATGAGATGACATCTTCTTAAATAAAAGCTTTTAACCGAATGCATACGAAAATAATATATACGGCACATCTTTATATCTGTCTGCTGTCAGTGTGTTTGTTCCGACTAATCTCCGAAATGGCTAAACCTATTTTGATCGGACTTATCCTGAAAGATAGTTGATGTTATAAGGTCTATCTTTGGCTACTTTTATTTTATTTAAATAGTTAGTGGTCCATGCAAAAAAATAAAACGCCGGAGGTAAGAAAATACGATGAAAAAGGAAAGTATAATATTTTTCATAATAAATTACGCGATCGAAGTTCACGGAAAGTAGCTAGTATAATATAAACTATAAAGAATGCTTCAGTTTATAACATTTCTGCTATACATTCCCAATTGGGAAATATCTAAAACGGGTAAAGAGGTGTAAAACCTAATGACTCATATTTAGTAGTTAATCGGCCTAACGTCGTCAAACTAATACAATGTCTTAAGTTCTGAACCAAGATAATTGCAACACTAAATAGTTAACAGTGCAATGTTGCCTTTAATTATCACTTTTAGGCTGGAACTAGTATCTTTGGTTTAACACTTTAGAACTAAGTATTTACGAAATAGTATTGGCAAAGAAATGGTTATATTGTTTCTTAAAAGTTACTTTCGGTGCGGTTTTATTTTAGTAACTTCCACCACAATAGCGTGTAATTGGAAAAATATTCCTTAAGTATGTACTTCAACAGATTTATATTCACACATGCTTGGACAACCCCTTCTTTATTAAGCGGTACCAAATGCCTAACGTAGTAACTATGTAGTAACGTATACCTCACCTTTCGGGGAAACGGTTTGGTTGTGTGGCTTGCACCCAATGCTCGGACAACCTGGTACAACATTGCATAACATGACACCTGATTCTTCAAAAGGTTGGGCAAAGGTGCACCTGTGTACGGTAAATAACTTTGAAATAGATTTAATAATATTGTAGACAAATTCTTCAAATTATAGAAAAAAAACTGCAACCTTAAATAATTTTAAACAAAATAAATAAACATTACTCACATGCACTTAACACTATTTCAACACTTGCAAACTTTTTCAATACACATGTTAATATTTGTTTACTAAGCATAGAACACGCCCTTAATTATCACTTGCGACCGGCAAGT
The DNA here is from genome assembly GCA_949775195.1 of Diarsia dahlii. Classification (NCBI taxonomy): domain Eukaryota; kingdom Metazoa; phylum Arthropoda; class Insecta; order Lepidoptera; family Noctuidae; genus Diarsia; species Diarsia dahlii. Next base: position 3,133,241 of record OX459194.1, on the reverse strand, counting down.
CCGCGTTAGCACTAACTCACCAAAACGTTACTGAAACGCAACGCGTTACGTAACGTTACAGAGGTAAGAGGTTACTAAATACGACCGCGAAAAATTTGTAATTATTTGCAACATTGTTTGGTGATTTTGATCAAGTAGATATTGTATTTATGATTACGTGTTTAATTTGTCTCTTTGTTGTTTATTCTAAGCTGATGTTTGCTTGGGATAATAATAATTATAATCTTTTCAGTATCGGTTATTCTCAGGACGACTTAGGGCCAGGGTACACTGAGGAGATCCTTTGAAATCATACAGGTATTTATTTTTTATAAAAACTTATATATTATATACTATTTTTCCGGGGTAAACTTAAGTATGAAGTGAGCCAAGTGGGGCGCGGGAGCTGCCTCGCCACCTGCCATTATGAAGACAACTGAAGCGTCCCGAGGGATGCCGAGGCATCCCCAAGGGCCTACCGTAGCATTTTTTGTACCTACATTAATTTATCATTAAAATAACTTTTGTTCGCCGTGTGCTGTTAAATTGACGGAAAGACCTTTCATTTTGTCTCTACAAGGTGAAATTAGATAAGCTGACACTTTATTAACAATGCCATAAGTTACAGAAAAGTTTCAGTCGATCCTGTTGAAATATTATGTTGTAGATGGCAGACGTGATTCGCCCCATAATTATTACATTGCTTAAATTGTATTCTGCATGTGATATACAAAATTATAACACAGGTTGGTGTTTGTATCGCAATAATTTTTGTTGCCCCCCAAGTAGCACAGATAGCTGTATAACTACTCACTTTTAGATCTATTTGAAACTCTATGCGTATTAAGACTCTTTTAAGAGTACACTTGTGATCCTACAGCTGCAAAATAGCTGTCAGTGATATTTAAACAGCTTAGGCTGATTAAGAGCGGCATTGAAGCTGATTAAGACCGAGAAAACCACCATTAATACGCTAAGAGTGCTATAAAGGTAGATTTTCAAAGCCTCTATTCAGCTTTTAACCTTTTCTAATGCCTTAACAGTAGTAAGGGCTGTTTAGTGGATGAAATTATACCAAATGCTGTATAAGAAGGTATTTGTGAACTCCTATTACACTGATTTATTAAAGGGCCACGTGTGAACTATTATGACGTTAATAGCTGTTTAATGGATGATTTGTGGCCCACATTACAGCTTATTGCTGAATATGCCTACCGCTAATCAGCCTTTATACTGCCATTGATAGTGTCTGCATAGCGGCTGTTTAAACATTCACTAGATGCCTCGCAGCTGCTTAGAGACTCACTGGTGTATCGAATTAACGGCTACTTTTTTATAGTGGTTTGCATAAGTACTTTTAATCAGACTATACCTGAATAAAAGTTACACGTGGTACTGTAATCAGTCAGTGTAATTAGTTGAAGCAGATGGCGATTATATACTAACGTATATATTTTATTGCTTTATAAAGCTAGAACAGGGGCATTAGAAGAAAATTGTCGAAAGAGTACCAAAGAATTATGAAGACAGAAAAGAAAACCTGCAAGTCGGGAAGCAGCGCAAAGCGTGACAAATAGTTTTAAACCGGATGGTTCCGTACAAAATATAATAACCTCGGTGATAATATTATTGTTCCACCGGAAAATATAACTCGGAAAAAATATCGAGTTCTTAAGATGTTTTTAAGATATAACAATTTAAAAAGTTGAAAGAGTTGTAATTTATGCACGTATTTTATACACGTGGTGTACTTATACATATTCGATGGCGAAAAACGGTGGCTTTTTAGAAATAAATGTGGTTAGACATTTTTGTAGATTATTATTTGATATATAATTTTGTCTTAGCAAATGTTATGATAAAACTTACCGTTTTGCTGAAAATTGCAAAATACCGGTTTTTTTGACCTTTGACCTCGAATAACTTTTTTCCAGGTGTCTAATCGATGAGGACTTTTTACATTTCATTTATAATGGTGTTTTGAACCATCCTACCTATTTTGAGCCGGGCGGGAGTTAATGTAACCTTACCCCTATTTTTGGACTAATTTGACCGGACTATATTACATATTTTTTAAATAAAACAAAAGAAATGATTAAACTTATAGTATATTTATTTATTCATTTAGCTCACATCGATGGGTAAAAAAAAATCAAACAAAATTTGCCTTTTTAGATCACAATTCATTTTCTTCCAATCAGGACTCGGCTTCGAACGTTCTTCCTTGATCAGCTTCAAAATATTTTTGTTCTTTGGAAGCCAACTTAATATTCCATTAAACTTCCAAAGCGACGGTACAATGCTCAATCGATCACCATCCGGTTCTGAAGTACTAACGATCTTAAAAGGCATTATTCTGTAATAAGAAATGAAACAATCACTTAGTTATAAGTAATAAATACATAACTTGTACAAAGGTATCATCTGGGTAGGTAGGTAGTATTGTTTGCATAAGTTTTTTACAGTTTGTAGGTACCTGCTTGTTTATGTCAATCGTAAATTTGGAAGGTTCGCACGCGCGCGTAAAACGGTGTGTTAAAAATTTTGAACTAGAAGTTATCCATGCGGTGGTTTTAGATATAATACTACGGATCCCTAAAGAGTCTGTATAACAACTGTTTCATTGTTCACATTATAGCTAACGGTAGAGCTTGTGGACCATTAAAAAGAAATAAAACAGTTTATAGCTGCATACGGTTCACATGTGTAATTTTATTCAGATTTTTGCTGATTAACAGTACACTAGTGAACTATTAGATAGCTTTTTGCAGCATATAAGGGTTTTAACTATTCACGTCGCTGTTTAACATTTTATTGTTTGTTTATTATTGTAACCTATAAATATACTGATTTATTTTTCAACTTTTATGATGTTTTGTGTATGAATTAGGAATGTATTGCATTAATTTTTACTTCCTGATAGCATAATAATAACTTTTTATCTTATAATTCTTTTCAAAGCACTAAAAATTGTTTATTCAAGTTTTCATCAATGCTTATTTTTATTACAAAACTAATCAAAAACAGAATATTTTCGTGGCGCACTAAAATTTTCTTAGACAATATATATGTATAATGTCAGTGAAATTACATTCCCAATCATTTTTCTTTTATTAATATGTAAAACAATATACTTACCTGGGAATATGAATATTATCCACGTATAATTCACTCCACGGAACAAGTGTTCAATTGACAGCTAGGGTTATTTGCTTTTACATGTTTGCTGCATCAAAAATGTTCACTTTTACACTGGCCGCAAGCAGCCTTTCCCGGTTTAAAACAACTATTAAGAGCCGAGATGTGACATATTTACTGAATAAAGAGTAACTTGTGATCTCTTAGTCAGTCGATATTCAGCGCATAGTACGGTCGTTACCCTTTATAACACTGTTAAATTGCTGTTAAACAGCTCCTAAGCAGCTACGTGAACTTAGGGCTGAATAATTTGTGCCCATTTAAGAGTTATAAGAACTGAATAGGGCCCTATACAGCCCGTATGCAGCTTTTTTATTCAGCTTCAAGCATGATGGAAATCCGTTATTCGGCTGATAAGCAGCCTCGTGTGCTACTTGGGCCAATTGTGATAGCCAAATAATTTGTAATATATCAGAATCTGATAGTGTCATAACCAATCAGCAGATATATTACACGCATAGCTCTTATCAGCATTCAATTTGCACTGTATTTATAATTAATTAGCAAATGTCCGCGGCTTCGCCCACGTGGACTTCGTTATTCTCCCACGGAATCGTACTACCGTGATAAATGTGTTAAAACCTATATGTATGTCAAACATTCAAACCTAGTCAGTAATGCGTAAAAGAGTAAGAAATGTCCATTCATCACAAAGTTTCGCATTTGTTATATTAGTAGGACTAACAACCGCCCCTATTTCTCAAGTTCATCAGTACTTAACATCAATTTTTATTAATAAACTTATTTAACTAATGTAAATACGTTAACTTTGATAATTTCTCTAAATATCGATAGAATCTGCATGACAATCTGTTGAGCAATTTATTTCAAAGAACAACGCGGTAACAGATCTAAACAAACACGAAAGGAGACATTATTTTATAACATTGTGATAAGTGTGTTGTGTACTCGTACGAAAATGACACAATCACACAGTAGACAAGCACTTAAATTATAATAATATCAGATAGGCCATCCGCCAGTTTTGTTACTAACTTATAAATAATAACTTTGCATTGCATGACTTTTACATCATACATTCATGAAATAAAACAGAGTTATGACCAAAAAAGTAACCGCAGAATATGATTGAACCGTATACATCATGTTACAGTCAAAAACTCGGTTAGAATCAAATCTAAACTAATATTATAAAGCTAAATAGTTTGTTTGTTTGAACGCGTTAATCTCAGGACGTTCTGGTTAGAATTGAAAAAATAATTTTGTGTTGAATTGTCTATTTATTGATTAAGGCTATATAACATCACGCTACGACTTACAGGAGCGAAGCATAAAAATGAATCTTTATAAAATTAAAACAGTTACAGAAAAGTTTCAGTCGATCCTGTTGAAATATGTTGTTGATGGCAGACGTGATTCACCCCATTTAATGTAATTATTACATTGCTTAAATTGTATTCTGCATGTGATGTGATATACAAAATTATAACACAGGTTGGTATTTGTATCGCAATAATTTTTGTTGCCCAATTATGATAGCCAAATAATTTGTAGTATATCTGATAGTGTCATAACCAATCAAACTAAAACTATTATTACGGAACGTCATACTTAAAACTATAAGAAAATAGTAAACTGAAACAGTACTTAGAATCACTACTATTTACGTATTTAAATTGTTTATAAAAAAAGGATGTAATAGTAGAGAATCCCTTGTCGCATTAAATCCGCCTATGTACTCTTTACATGAAGTTTAAATAAATACGAGTAAAGAAAGAAAAGGGATTTATTAGTCTCGCAAAGGAGATACAATAAACAAAATTATGTAAAAAAGTAAGCATACGATAAAAATAACCAACAAAATTTAAAATAAACTAATACCTAAGGAAATGTTGATAATTTTGCTGCTCAACAGTCATAATAACATCAGTTAATCCTATTGAGTTGTAAATCAGTCAAAATTACCTTTAACTGATTTACAGCTTTAACTGTAATCTGTGACATTTATGCAAAGAAACAACAGCCACGCAAAGTAACTGAGTCAAAAATTGTAACGAAAAGGAAAAAAAAATACCTAAGTAATGTCGGAGACAAAACTGATGCAAGCTGTTGCAAATCTATCACAAAGTAATCATTTTGTAACGTTACAGTTACATTTGGTTGATGTTATAATTGTGCCTGAAATTCATGCAATAGAAGTGATTTCAATTTCTTGGTCAGTTAAGTTTTTTAGTCTGTTTATTTCTGTCTGTGTCTAACACAAAATAAATCATTGTTAGAAAGATCGTAAATTAAGAATCGTAGTAACTAAATACCTTAAGCATTCAATAAGTTTGTAATTGCACAATGCACATTCATATGATCTATATCAGCAATTAATAAATAATTTTAATTACTGATTGGTTGATCGATTATCTCAGACTATCAAGGTATCATATATATCTATATGTATACCGGGACATACACTATACGTAGTCTGTATACTTATATACCTATGCATAATAGGCCAGGTATTTCACAGTAGCATCCAGGATTGCAAACCGGAAGACGTTGTTTTGGAAGGCTTCCTTCCTACTAGATTGACCGATGACCAGGTGAAGGTTGCGCTGGATGCGAGACGCATGGGACCGGTCTTGGCGACATTTGGCGGTAGCTTATGTCCAGCTGTGGACGTCTTTCGGCTGAAATGGTGATGATCCAGGATTTGTGTCTCGTTGAGGGAAACCATGCTTGTCCCTATTTTCTTTTTTTTCTTCTTGTTTAGATTTTAGTTTTTTATAATTATTATTTTTTGTTGTGTGTACCTGTGACATGCCAAATAGGATATTTTTTCTTTCTTTCTTTCTCACATTGGACATAAATATAACTAGCAAAATGAGGGTATACTATAATTATAACCTTAGAGATTGACAGGCGTCGTTATGTAAAAATTCAGCTTTGCGAATTCCGTTAGTTAATGTGTCACTATTATAAGTCAATCAAGTAACAAGCTACATACAGACTTAAGTGTAACGCATTTGAAGGTAAGTCAACAACCAATTGTATTCACCCTATTCATTATAGTAAAACTGACCTTGTATTCTGCTACTATGTATAATGGTAACTTGAAACTCTCCGCTGTATTGCCACATTACTTGTACTAAGTATACGACAAGGTTTTGTGTAAAAAAACAATGCGTTTTTAGTGACTTTTTGCGGATAATATGATTGATCTGTAAAAATAAGTACAATTGAAGTTTCTGTTTATAATTTCATAATAACAGCATTATACTGAATGCACACATGAAAGTCGGTACTTCTAACAAAAAAACTTTTTTTTTAATTTTTCTGTCTCCGGTTTATTTGGGCCGGCTAATCTCCGAATACTGTACTCCGTTTACTGAGAGTCTTTGCTCAACTGGACCCACTCGAACTAAACCCACGAGTTCAGTCGAACGAATCCCATTATAAATTGTTTTTTTTCATAGATTTATTATGGGTCCAGTTGACCAAAGACTCCTGATAATTTATGTAATAATAAAAAATATCAAGTTACTCCTGTAATTTAGTGTTTATTTTAGAAAACTGATTAGAGTTCCGTGAAAAACATTTATATCATTTAAAATTCGACCCAAATATCACTTTCCTAGTGGTATTTTTTATTTATAATATTTTCACACGTGCAATAGTTACGGCAACCGCTAGTTATAAATAAAATATAGGTAGGCGGAAAAGCGGCCAAAGTCTTGGTTTACTTATCTGCCTCAGCATAATTTGATTATTGTGTATCATAATGCTACTGCATGATATTTCTCAAAATATGAAGTGTTACATTGCATTCGCTTAGACTGGAAGTTTACCAAAACATGGTTGGTATAAGGTTAGACAGATGATGATGATGGTGATCACGAAGATGTTTAAAAGTTTAGGCACTTATGTAATTACATTTCTTCGACATAGTAAACCCTTGTCGAAGAAATGTAGGTACGAAGTTGTAAGAAATAAGAAGATGGAAGATGTTACAGATTTCCATCCGGAATTCTATAACCAACTTGCGTGTATTGATAATCTCAAGACAAAGATGCTAATCGATGGTATTATCAACTAATAACATAGTGCCAAAAATTTTGTATTGTTTGTAACATGAACTAAGACCAATCAGTTTCTTATTAAATTTGACCTCTGCATACAATGAATAGACTTAATTTAATGATCAAGGAAATTATAAATTAAAAAAGTTGTGTTTAAGTACATAACGATTTTTCAAACGATCATAAAAAAATTCTGTATTTATTTAATTAATGCACAATGTACACAGCGTAGTTATACCTTATTAGTACCCTGTTACTTAGACCTTAAGCTAGAGAGCAAATCTTAATTAAAATACTGTAAGAGACTTAAGAAGTGCTTATCTAAAAGTTACTATGAATAGAAACGATACATGATAATAGTATTAACAAAATATCATTCGTCGTGTCAGAATACGTGCCATCCCACTGCTGGACATAGGCCTCTACCCATGACTTCGACTTGTTACGATCCAGGGCCTGCAGTCTCTACACTAAATATCGTTAAACATCTGTCGCAAAGCCGTATCGATGTCAAATTTCTTTAATAGATTTTCAGCTTTATTTCAACAGCGTAAGGTTAATATAATCGTGCCAGAATAGTTCTTAACAGTTTGTCACAAAAATTGAGAGTGGCTAGTGTAGATAGGTAGTAGTGAACAATATTTGGTGAGACCTAACTTGTGCCGGATGTATTTATCCGAAACAACACTTCCAACAAGGACTTATAGACACTTCTTGTCTCGATTTTGGAGCCGAAACAACATACTTCTAGTCTATCAGCAATAACTATGATACAAAATTCATAAATACATTGGTTGCCAAAACAAAGTATCACCATCAATATAAGTGCGGACAAGGCTCTTTACCTTCAATTTTCTACTGAGAATACTTCAAACTATTCATTGCACTAATCTGTAAGCACGTTAAGATCTCGACATATCCACCAGAAGTGTATGAAGCAATCACTTCCAATTATAGCAAGAGGTTTTATATTGCAATAGTGTATGCATTAGGTAGTTCATTGACTGTCTAGTATATGTTACACAAACTATAGTTTAAGTTACTGAACTTGCATCTTATAGTAAGTTTTGCAATATATTGATAACGGATTTTAGTCTTGGTAGTACCCCAATATTATATATTCATTTAAATCATTATTAAATAAGGTTAGTTTGTTTCTAATAACATCAATGAAATGCAAATATAATTTAAATTACTCTACTAAGATCGAAAATAATATTAGAGAAGATTAAGAAGTGCCTTTGGCAAAAACAGAAAATATGAAAAGCTATAATAAAAGAAAATATTTTTAATGTTTTCCTAACTCCTAGTGTGAGGCAACGTTTTTAAAGAAAAAGAAAATAAAACAAAAACTAATCTATTCAAGTTAACTCTCAAACAAACGATTTTCTTTTCACTCGCGTTCTCCATAAAGAAACCTTGTAATATAACTGACTGAGACAATCATAGTACGTTAGTATGACAAAGGGACACGTGTCATTGTCACATTGTTTATATTTGTGACGAGAACTCATTAATTTTGCTTTAATTGAGGCTGTACAACCATTATGCTGTGCTATGACCCTTATAGTGACGTACGTTACAAACAGTAGAACAAGTGTAAATCTTCCATGGTTTTTTTTGTCACTCGTGGTAAAGGTGATTTATTATGTTGTCGTAAATTAGAAGAATGTAGCTATAATTTTAGGTTTTACTTGTGATAAATAAAGATCTGTCATTAAAAAAAACTTTTGTGTTTTATTGTCATGTCGTCAATAAAATATGAATTATGGGTAAAAATATCGATAAAAACAAAAATAAAATTACACTGAATTAATTGAGAAAATAACAAAGCGGTGTGAGATGGCCTTCAAACTTTAGTATGATTTGTTCAGTAACGGTTTCGTAAATTATCGTGATAATTCGCACATTGATGACATATTTTTTTAACTTAGATTATATTGTCGAATTAACTATCAAAAAGCTATGAAAATAATCCACAAGACGTGACACTCCTAAATAACCTTGTAATGTCTCTAATTTGAGAATTTGTTTTTTATACTAACTGATCACGATAACTTTTTAACGAGTCTGCACTGACTACAATTTTTTTAAAGCGTTTCGAGGACACATCGTACTAAAATATTCAAAATGCAGAAGCCCACTTTAAATCACTAAAAATGACACTGATGCCATATGATTGTATCGCCATATTGTAACGCACTATCCTCAAACTTATTCTAATATGTAGTTCATAGTCTATTACTAAATTAGTACATGATTAGTACCAATACAACCCCTAGAAGGATTTATTATGTATAATATTGTTCTTTGAAAATAACATTTACTTTTCACAAAAAAGTCAAAGTAATCAGTATTTTATTGTTCTACTGTTAAACGTCTAACTGTGGTCTTACTAAGTTGGCTCAACCTTGACCCCTTCCGTCGCATGATAATAAATTATGATACGTCTTCGCGGGCATAACATTATACAGGGTGGTGCCGACAATACATGAAACCACTGGTAGTTCTAGTTCATAGGAACATTTTTAAACTATCAAATAAATTCTAACATCCCAAAAAAATTAAAAAAAAAAAACTAAATATCATAAAAGTGTAAACGAAATTCAATACAATTTACAAACAAATATTGGTTTACCAACCATAGGAATAATTGCCAGACATTTAGGTAGGTTGGTGCCGACAATACGATAACGATTTCGGTGTTAGGATTTATTTGATAGTTTAAAAATGTTACTATGAACTAGAACTAACAGTGGTTTCATTTATTGTCGTATTGTCGGCATCACCCTGTATTCGTGGTAAACGACGATAGTTGCGATCGGTGGAAAAATCTGGTTAAGGGTGGTAAAGGACCGCAGACATTGTCACAAAAAAAACTTTTTTACAAAAAATAAAACCGACTTCAAAACAAAAAACTGAAAAATAAACTTTAGAAGAAAAATCAGTTTCTGAAGTCGGTGACTTTTGTTTCTTTGATTTAATTTTTTTGCCACCGACTTCAGAAACTGATTTTTCTTCTAAAGTTTATTTTTCAGTTTTTTTGTGTTTTTTTTTTGAAGTCGGTTTTATTTTTTGTTAAAAAGTTTTTATTTTTGACTTTTTAGTGGTTCCCGTGTAAGTTCACATGTTCATGGGTCCTATTGTGGACTATGTAGTTTTTTTTTTGAGTTTTGTTGATTTTTCAAAAACCGCTTGTCCGATTTCGATAAAAAAAAAATGGGACCATTTGGGAAAAAAAAAAAATTTTTCAAATCGGTTAGCAAGTGACGGAGTTATGCCCGAACAAACATAAAAAAAAAAAACAAACATCCGAATTGAGAACCTCCTTCTTTTTTTAGAAGTCGGTTAAAAAATAGAGGCTACTACAGTGCCTATCCAGCACTGGGTGAATTCAGGCAGTGGACGATGATGATGATGATGAAAGAAAATTCAGGATTATGAAAGAGATATTTTTGGACGCCTAAACCAACGGTAATAATTATCTTACTAAACACAGCTAATGTTTAAAATAGTAGATTGTACACCAAGTGCATAAAACGCATCATCTTGCGCGAGACTTTTATCCATCCGATGCGAGCTTGCGAGCGAGGATGGATATAAAGTAGAGAGTAAAATGGGTTTTATGAACGAGTTTTACACTCTACTTTTCACTTCGATTGCGAGGAAATGAAACAGCAACTTGTAAATATTGTAAAAATAATTATGGTTCCCGTCAATTAACTTTTTTTTTTTCAGTAGGAAACTTGACATAACACCTGACTTACTCATACTGCTCAGTTATCAACCAATGTAATTAGGAGCAAGCCTATTGCCATCAACCAATGTAATTAGGAGCAAGCCTATAGCCATTAACTGATGTAATTGGGACCAAGCCTATTGCCATCAACCAATGTAATTAGGAGCAAGCCTATTGCCATCAAATGATGTAACTGAGGGAATTCTATTCCCATCAACTTTCCTTGTATTCGTAATGAAAAGCAGTAATCCCTTGTTTGTTCTTAGAATACTAACGAAACGAATTAAATTAAAGAGGTTATTTGGTTATTTTATGAAGTTGAAGTTGTTCGTGCGGCTGTTGGGCCGATTATGCCGATTACCTTGGTCTTCGACGAAGATTTTACTTTATGCTCTAGAGCATAAAACGCGACTTTATGTCGCCTACGCACGACAAAAAGACGCATTTTAGAGCGAGAGAAGTGAAATAGTAGATTGTTACACTAGGGTCGAAAGGAATCAATTCCCATACGAGGTATTTAGACGCCCGAGCGAAGCGAGGGCGGCTATAGTCCGAGTAGGAATTGATGTCTTTCACCCGTGTTAAGCACTCTACTTTTCATTTCGAATATAAGGAAAGTAAAAAATAGTAGTTTTTCTAAAATTTTTATTGAAAATAATAACATGGTACCTATTTAAAATTAATTGAGAAATTTGAACAATTTGTGAAATTTAAAGTTACATTTTCGTTTGGAATATTTACGCTGTTTGATATGTTATGTCTTTGGCTGTGCTGAATTTCTGTAAAAGTAGGAGACTCCATTATTTGATTAGACATTGGAATCCATGGCGCAGACTCTTAATTGTTAAATTAGTGAGTTCACTGCTTCTGCAGGCGCCGCATATACCAAGTATTAATACCACCTGTGAAAAATATAATTTCTTAATTAATACCTATTAATCTTTTAGGTATCTAACTATGTAAATAAAATAACAAGCAGAGATCTTTTACTATCTAACTCTTAATTTACCTACGCAATCTGGGTCAGTGTGTTTGATTGATAATATGATTGCCTCTTTTTATGCAAACCTATCCTATCTAAGTAGGTATCATAACAGAGTCAAGTCGTTGGGATCGACATTTGATTTTAGAGTAAAAGACCTCCAACCTAGATAAACGTTTATAACTTACCTTCACTGCCAAATATATCTCGTCAGGGGCTTCATTTAAAAATGTTTCCACTTCGTAAGAGGTGAAAACCTTAGATTTTTTGGTCTTGAACCCCTGAGACTGTCTTTTCAGAAACGATGTTAGACTAAGGAATCTTTTCAAATCGACATTGTGTTTTACTTTTAGTGTACTCTTGAGCATTGAATACCTGCTCCATAGCGTAGAAGGCTTTATTTTTCCAGACAGTCCATTGAAGTATGTAAGAAATACACTTTCGGAAAATGATTTTATTTTCTTATCTGCTCGCCACTTCATAAAGTCATTGTATGTATTTAAGTATCTTTCCTTTGAAATTTCTGGCAAAAGATTTTCGATAACTGTATTGGCTTCGTCTCTAACAGAATCTGGGGTCAACATTTCAGAATCACTTGAACTCATTTTTAATAAGCTATAACTACGTACTCTGTTCTATTACCGAGATTTCGATAACGCTTAAAGAGTTAGTATCCCGCCAAATTATATAGTCTATTTAAAATTTTAAATATGGAACACACCGCGTCCCTGCCGCGGGCGGACCCGCTTAGTTTTTTTTTTTTTTAAATCATACTGGCTGTTTAAACACTCACAACACCGCAGCATTTTTTTGCGGCCGACCGCTGCACCAAATTTAGTTCTATTTTTAAGGAGGGAAGCAATTACTATGAGTCTTTCCCGCCCTAAGGTGGGAAGTAGCATTTTCCACCCGCTACTCGGATCAAACCAACACTACTTTCCGAGTATGAGAAATGAAAAGATATTTTTTAAACGTATCCTATTTAAAATTAACCTGAAATTCACAACAATGTATTGTAAAACATTGTTATGTAAAAAACAAGAATCTCATAACTAATATAAACATAAAATATGATTGTGTTTTATGATGTTGATACTATAAAACAACATTGTATTGTGTTGATTAATCACCATTCATTCTTACATTAATCTTAGTAATTTTTTATGATGACTAAAACGATATATATTAATTAGAATAAAATAATACAATGAGAATAGGAAATGAATTATCAGTTCTTGTTCCTAATTTTTTATCTAGTTCTTTTTTTCTATGAGGTCTTTTGAACTGAAAATTGTTAAGCCAAGTCAGAGGCCTTGGCTAACATGAAAACTCTGACACAGGGTTAAGGTTCTTTATCCTGTAAAAATCACTGCATGATAAAAAAGAGGTACCTGGTATCTTGTGTCAGGATTTTCATGGGGCACGTGAGCCTTTGACCTGGCTTAACAAGTTAACAATTTTCAGTTATAAAGACTTCACAACCGTTCCGTTTCAAAACTTTCCTTACGCGTATAAAAGTAAAATTATATAAGGGGTAGGAATATCAACGCGACAAAAGGTCGTAAGACCCGATGACAGTACTTATGAGAACTGTACAGACGGCTACACATCAAGCCATTCCAGTATAAGCTGGTCTCGCATTGTATAGGATTTCCGTACAATGCGAGATCAGCGTAAACTGGAAATGTATAGCTTGATGTGTAGCCGTCTGTACTTGAAAGAGCCGTTTTAATCGTTAAAACCGAGAAGCTCTTATAAGGAGGGGCGAAATAGTGAGCAATCACTTGGTGGGTATTTATTTGATGCATTTTATTGGTGAAAAAACTGAAGAATCAGCAACAATGAAAAACTCAAGGTAAAAAGCGAAAGTAAAAATTCTAATACTAGGTAACAATATTAAACGCTAACCTACCCCAAGAATGTGCAAATTTACTACGAAAATCGACGCATGACCATGATATATAAATATCATTTCACACGTAAAACTAAACTATACCTACTAAATTTGAATAAATAATTCGCTGAAAAGAATGTCATTTAAATGTAGGATTTCGGTTACGTTTAAAGATACGGATTTTACAAAAAATATATTATTCCAACAAAAATACAGTTCGAAGATAACCCATACTGCCTAAACAGGACATTCTAAACACCCTAAAATCCTTTCATACAGTACAAAAAACAATCACACAATCAAAAACCCAAAACAAAAGTCAAGGCCCTTCAAAAATAACCGTCCATCCATCATTAAAAAATACAATTTAATCCAAGGTCAAGTTCATTGCGCCACTCACCCAAGGCCGTTGCGAAGGTCGCGTGCGCAGGAGTTGCACAAATGTTACCGTGGCTCGTTCACTACTGAGAGTCTGAACGCCTCGACCGGCGTGTTTCACAACCCCGGCTATGTCTTAACCAGTGATTGTGGCAAAGGGATTGTATAGAACATGTTTCTATTTTTTCTATTTTTCGTGTTAGAAAGTTGGGGTTGGATTTGGGTGAATTTTTTAGGGTGGGTTCAGGAGCTGTTGAAGGTCATAAAGCGCTGTTTTTTTATTTTTTTATCCTGCCAAGGTCATTTAGTAAAACATGATATCTCACAGTATTGTATGGTTTTGGGTTGCTTATATATATTTTGTAGGATCACCCCCTTGCGTTCTAATGGCCTAAAGGCGGCCAGATGGCTCTTACGATAGGTTTCGTATTTTTGTAACAACTACTAATAATTTTACAAATAGTCAGACCCAGAACCTGTAGATTATACTTTTTTGTTCCGTAGGAATCGACCTGCGACGCGTAGCACAGCAGCCAATCGGTCAGCGAGAGCATCAACCCTGCCGTCAAGAACTGGCATAAGTTTTCCGGTAGCGTAAATCGATTCAATACATATTTTACTTTTCGGTCGTAGTTGGCGCTGTTAGATTGGCAATAAACTTTGTGTAGGACCTCTAGCAGCAATGGTTCCTGTAGTTACATTTCCTTTATTAATCTTAATTTTAAAAGTAAAAGGAATGGGAGAGGCGTGTGCCCGGAAGAGGGACAGTCCAGGATAACAAAAAAATAGGATGGGATATGACATAGAAATTGACCGACGGTATAATAATTAATTATTATTATTTGTTTTTATACTTTTACGTATCTCGGCTTTATTTACGGAATTATAGAATAGTACGGGCCGGAGCCAAGTACTATGCCTGGAGAGTGGTGATGGGATGAGACGATGATATAGTTGGGTTATGTGATGATGAGTGAGCATTAAACTGTGTCTGTGTGGTGATTGAGGGTTGAGTACGTGAGGTGGAGATTACAGTCTCATTTTCATAATGTGAAAATTTTCTCACAATCCTGCAGGTATTAAGGATTGCGGCCTTCTGAAGGCTTTGATACGTGTATGGTGGTAAATCAAGTGTTTTTAAAGACTGGTGGAGCTGTTTAGGTATATCACCTGTTGTTGTTGATAACACAATAGGGACTATAGCGACATTGATAAGATGCCTCATTTGGGTTATTTCAATTTTAAGGTCGGTATATTTTGCAAGTTTTTCTGCAATTGTGTTTTGAAGGTTGTGCGTATTTGGTACGGCGATGTCTATGATTAACGCGGTTTTATTACATTTGTCTAATAAAGTGATGTCTGGTCTATTGTAGTGTGTTGTTTTGTCGGTGAAGATACCTCTGTCGAAGTATAATTGATGAGTGGCGTTTTCAAGACTAGTATCGGGCTGATATTTATAATAAGGCACTGGCGGTGTGGAGATGAAGTTATATTTGATTGCTAATTTTTGATGAATTATGTTCACTATTTGATCATGGCTGTGCTTATAATCAGTCTGGACTATTGCTTTACACGCACCTGTGATGTGCTGAATGGTTTCCGAAGAACTATTGCATCGCCTGCATATGAGTATTTATCTAAAAAAGTGTACGTAACGAAAAAGTTGTTACGAAATATTGATATGAAATAGTTCTAGATTTTACTAAATAGTAAACATAAGGCTATAAACCAACCTATTAAATAAAGCATATGAGACTTTAAAATTCGTAAAGAACTATTTGCCAGTGAATGTTCACTAAGGTTTTAATATTGGCAAAGTTTTAAGAACTGTATACACTCAGCTTTACACTATACTTTTTCATAACGTAACGAAATTCATAAAAAACGTTACGAAAAAGCAACGAAAATTGTACAAATTAAGATCATAATAAGTCGATGGTTTGATAAAACCTGAAACTGCAAATAATATAATACGCTTAAATGTTCGTACGACACGTATTACAATAACATATATAAATCAAGACTTATCTTAATGTGAAAAAGTATTTCGTATTACGAAAAAGTAATCTCCCTTGGACAACACGTTCAAAACTGATTTTCACATTAAAAGTTATGGCGGAGACGTCAGACCTACAGCCAATCATAATGATGCAAGTGTTGCCCGTGTTAAAAGGTAACGGATGCGTTCAGAAATTACGTGGAAGTAGAAATAAAACGTAACTAAAGAGTAAGTTACTAAAAAGTAAATGGGCACGACTCATTTTGTTTTTCGCATTTTTTTTTATATTTTACTATGAAACCCCATAGAAAATCACTTTAATAAAGAAACTACATTTAATCAAGGTCTGTAATACAAAAAATGCACAATATTAACGCGACATATCGAATTTTATGAAGTGTTACATGTATGAAGTCGTAGGGTGGCAATTTGATTTTTGTATGAAACGCAAAAAACATCTTTTTAAAACAGCTTTCTAAAATTGATTGAATACTATGGTTTTACCATTTATTCTTCACAACTTTAAAGTTTAATAGTTTTTCTTCACAAATATGTTATTTTTTGTATGTATGGTTAATTAAAAACATTGAAACTTTGTTACTATTTCGAGGCACACTTTTTTTTCAACAGATGTACACTTATTTTGAGAAATACTCATATGTCTATTGTCTGTGGGACTCTCATTATGTGTTTCTGGTAATTGCGGGTTTCTATGACCTGGTCCTGTATCGCTATCATAAACCCTTCCGTCTCAGGGAACAGTTCTCCACGCCTTAACCATTCGTTCGACGCTAACTTGTCGAAATTGGGTAGATTAAGGTCGTGTCGGTGTCTCCCATGTAGTGACTTTTGGGTCCATTCAGCAATTTTTGTCTGTCGGTCAGTCTGTTGTTCATTACTCTGTGTTATTGTCCTGTCATACCATGTTCAAAGGGGTACATTTTTTGTCATTATACGCTATTGCTTTGTGTAGGGTTGAAATCTAGCTTTTAAAATCAAAGTATTTTCTTAATGTTGTTATTTGTTTATTATGTAAGTTAGTGATATCTATTATCCCCCTGCCACCGTCGTTCCTTGGTAGTGTGAGTCTCTGTACACATGATCTAGGGTGGTGTCTCCTGTGTTTAGTGAGAGTGGTGTTTATAATCCTTTGTAAGCTTTTAAGATCAGTCTTGTTCCATTTTATGATGCCAAAGGAATAGGTGAGAATGGCGAAATAGATATTAATAGCTTTAATGGTGTTTTTAGCGTTCATCTGAGTGTTAAATATTGTTTTTAACCTGTGCTTAAATTTCTTAGTGAGTGTAGTTTTTATTTCCATAAGCAGAATTATTATTAATTACTCTGTGACACTCGATACGGGTGGTCAGTGTCCCGAAAAACTGACAACTAGTCGTTTCAAGGGATTCCGTATTACCATTGTACTAACTGGGTTCAGAAGGTCAGATAGACAGTCGCTCCATGTAAAATACTGGTAACAGCTTCATCTAGTTAGACTGGAAGTTGAGAAACAGCTAGGCAGATGATGATAGTAAAAAGTTAGTGGTGTTTGTTACTTTTTCATGGAAAACTACAGAACCGATTTAGATGTTAAATGAGATAGTTTATGATAGCCATGTTATATGAAAAAACTCCGGTAGAAATATTGCGTAGGACAACTAAAAACGTGGTAAACAATGAAATCTGGCAAATTATTACCAGCCTTTATAGTTCCCACAGCTGGGAGTCATGCAGGCCTCCCCACAGCGAGAGGCATTGAACCATAATCTACCACGCGGAACCAGCACCGCTTGGTAGGCATCGCAATTAACACAATATTAGTTTCTCATAATTATTAATTAATTATCATATCGTTAAGCCCAGCTCAATTTTGAGATGGATCACACAAGAGAATAGTAGGAGTTCCTGATGCCCTTGACCTGCTAAATGATTTTAGATATACCTCTAATTATGTATATTTATTTGTAAAAAATCATTGAGTTAGGTTTAGGCGTGGCTACTAACTTTGACATTGGTAGGCGATTTGCGAATAATAGTGTACCGGCTTTTTATAGGACCTCATGTAATTAATTTGTGCCATGCCAAAGTGATTTTAATTGTTTTTTTTACTAACTAGCTGAAAGTAGATTGCCCTCTCCTATAGAGGATCCCTGAGTCCCTGCAGTGGGAACATTATAGGCTGATGATGATGACGCATGTTTTTAGTTGACAAAATGGTCCCTGCGTTGCAATAGTGAAGTACCATTTTTTTGTGTCAGCCTATTCTAAAGTACTTATTGGCTGAATGTTAATATAATAGCAACTTACCGAAAATAAAAAGTAACTAATGCTGTCGCGTAGCGGGGCAAAGACTTTCCGCAGATATCCAAATAATATATAATATAAGTTCTTCCGTTTATTAATTTTTATACATATTATTTATAATTTTACATACTTCTTAAAAATATATCCGCATATATTATAGCGGACCTGGCAGACGTCGTCCTGCCCGGACAGCAGTGCCACCTAACGGGTCCAATTGTAAATCTAAAACATTCTCGAATTCACTTAAACACTCAAAAATTTTCATCTAAATCGGTCCTGCCGTTTAGGAGGTGTTCAGTGACAAATACAATACAATTATATATATCCTTATCCTTCCTTACATAGTATAAAACAAAATCGCTATTTTTGTCTGTCTGTTTGTCTGTATGCTTAAATATTTAAAACTACGCAACGGATTTTGATGCGGTTTTTTTTAATAGATAGAGTGATTCAAGAGGAAGGTTTTAGTATATAATTTGAACGACATCCACGCGGGTGAAGCCGCGGGCATCAGCTAGTAAAGATATAAAAAATAGTAGCCCACAAATAACAAATTGCCAGTGTGGAGCCCCTCTCCAGGATATGCGCCACTTCCTATCCTGCCCATTCTGCACAATCACTTGCACATTTCAGGATTTCATCATCATCATCATCATTTCAGCCGAAAGACATCCACTGCTGGACATAGTCCCCTAAGTGTCATTTTTTGCTTAGGGGGGGTTTGCCATAATCGCCACGCTTGGCAGGCGGGTTGGCGATCGCAGTACGGTCGATACAAAAAGCACAGAGAACGCTGCTGCCCATTCTCTGGTACATCCCTTAGTCGCCTCTTACGACACCCACGGGAAGATATGGGATGGTGCTATTCTTTGCGTCCGACACCATACGGAACAGTTTCAGGATTTACTCAAAGCAAATGATAGAGCTGTGCAGGTGGCTACATACACAATTTGAGATCATCGACACGTAGAGAAGAAGTAGCACACCGCTATCGGGAATCGGGCGGTCAGGGTTCCATAGAGAGGAACTTCCTAACAATACGAGCCGTGTCCAGTAGTACCGGTTTCTGCATCATGCCCTTGATCCAGCTGCTTAACTTGAGCCTCCTCAGGTGTTGGTCGAAGCTCTTGGCAATTAAACCATTGAAACGAGTATCGCCACAATGATCGCTGATTTCACAGCTAAATTATATTACAATTGTTTTTTAATGTCTAGCTATTATCATTATTTTATGCGCGATCTATCTTTACGTAATAGTTATCTTTGGAAGACATTAATCCTATTATTAATATTATTTTTAATTAAGTTATGTAAGCTAGAAGATCTTTTACTAAACACCAAATGAAGATTTAGATAGAACTAATTCAGCATTTAAAAGCAATTCGTTACTGTTACCAGCACCGCTACTGTGTCATAACCTCTATAAATTCGGTCATAGATTGTCGATATTGATTTGTGTGACCATTATGACAGAATCAGAAAATGAGAATTTTGTGTCTATTTTAGACACTGTGCTTACAGTTTTTATTATACTCGTACATATAGATAGGCTTCACCTCATCATCATCATCATCTTTTCAGCCAAAAGACGTCCACTGCTGGACATACGCCTCCCCCAGGTGTCGCCACATTGACCGGTCCCGTGCGTCTCGCATCCAGTGGGTCCCCATTTCTGATGCAATCCCGTTAGGAAACTCAGAGCATAGCCCTTTCCATTGCGCTTTGGGTGACTTAGGTCCGTATTACAGAACGAAACTCAAGTCCAGTTTGATCTTAAATCGCCCAATCATAGTTTAAACATAGAATCTGTACTTGAGGATCAGTCTTATTCCAGAACAGCAATCAAACTACATTCAGCTGAATCGAGATTCAAATCTTTTCTCAAGCAGAGAATATCTTTTGTCTATGCATCAGCCTGTTTTCGTTTACATTTTATTTTTTTCGCCAAGTCTGTTTCAAGTTACGCAAAATAAGAACTTAGTTTAAAACCAATTTATTTATGAAATTATGATTTTAACAAAGCATAAGCCTTTTAGATATAAGTTTTAGATAAAAAAGCGACTTTGTTGTCTGGTTTCGTCAGACCTTGGTAAATTAATGGCAGAATTACCGATTTTACCACATCTTGTGAAAACCTGTACCTTTTTTTGAAATTGTCACAAGTGTATGGATCCTGCACATCTCTAAGGTATATGAGAGGAACGCTGAAATTCAACCTTCTGTTCGAATCATCGTTAAATATATTATCGTAATAATCAAGCTCTTCGAAATTATCCATTTTGTTTGTAATAAAATATAAACTTCAATTCGACAATTTGACACTGACAAGGAAATCTCTACTCAAGCGGGGTGTCGACCACACTTGCGTGATCATAGATCAATCTCTACTTAAACCATAATCTACAACAGACTGAGTAATGATCTAGAATAAAGCTATACTCGGCTGAACTACAATCAATGAATCTATGCTTGAGGAACGTTCTAAAATCAAAACTCGACATAAAACTAGTTTTAAACAGAGATCAGTGCTTGAGTTTCGTTCTGTAATACGGACCTTAGTTTCTGATGAGGACCATTGTGAGTGACCACGTTTCGGTCCTGTATGTAATCATTGGCAATACACACTAGTCATAGACTTTCGTGTTGAGACACTGGTAAGTTGGACGAGAAGACGTTGCCCAGCTGAGTCAGATTTGACAAATTGACCTCTTTCTCGAAGTTAGACATACCCAACTAGACCGTTCCAGGCTTTACCTAACCTCGGAGATTTGCGTGTTCTAACATACATGTAATGAGATATACGAGTATTAAGAAGATTATTTATGCAGATCAACGAAAACTCCAAAACCGAAACTGTTGCAGGCTGTCCTACAAAACTGCACTGCAATGGTAACACCTGTAAAAGTGGAGGCATCCCACTACAGATACAACATGTATACACTATAGAACCAGGTTAAGGCTGACAGATATTGCACTGAAGTATCTGTCAGGATCTAGTGTTTGATCTGTCCATACCAGGTTGGTCGTATTTTAATTATTATTATATTATATTATTTATATTATTATATTATTATAATTCTTGACCATTTCGACCATTCGATTTCGACCATTTCATCACCTGGCTGTCCGATGCAAAGAAGTGTATTGTCCTGTGTATAGTCCTCAAGAACCTTCTCTGTTCTCCACTCGTGGCAATTACAGCTTAACCTGACACGAGACTCCTATTAAGTTCAACTAATTTATTCCTTCAACTAATTGACATAACAAATTACGATTTGAATGACCCCAAACTAATTTAACTCAACATTCTCGTCGAAATGAATCGCACTATTCATTGTAACATCGGTAATCTGCGTATCTAGTAGTCTTTTAGAGACTGACACATAATATAAACTGTACAAAGAAATGATTTTGTAAGACGTGCACACCATATCGCAAGTCAGGGCACCCATGATGAAATTGTCCAGTGCAATTTGTTGTGATATCTCTGCACTCTTGCTAAATCCTTGTTTGCCATTCGCTACACTTACCGCCCCTTCATGGTTTTTCGCTTTGTCTTTCCAGTAATACAATTTTGTTGAGGCTAACGATTTTATTTGTGCTATGACAGGCAAATCATCTCTGTGCTTTATCTACTCATGTTTGCAGATATACATTGCAGTTCCATTTTCACGGGAGTATTCCCAAGATATTATGTAAGATCGATTGTTGTAGTCCTTTATGGCTTTAAGGCTCATTTGAATTGTAAACCATATTTCTGATTTGAAAGTGCAAATAAACTATTTTATTTTATTTTTTATTTTTATTAGAAATATGTATATTATTTATTAATATGTAGATATATGTATTAGAAATATTTAGAACTTAATTTTTAACCCGATTGGCCTTTATAGATTCTGCTCGTACTGTATTAGTAAACGAAGACTATCCTCATATATTTCGACTATGAAATAATATTATACCAGCCGAAGATACCAGCACACAAAATAGAACTATTCTAATTTAGCTGGATAGGCAACAACTGCCTTATTTTTAAAGTACTATTTTTAGACTTGAAGGAGATGAATAGTAAGAATTAGAAGGAGAAATAGATTTCTGTAAACATCGTAATCTAAATAATCCGTTTGGAACCTCTGACGCAAACTTATAATCAACAACAACATCAACAATCAACTTACCAGATCATTTGCACTGCATTTAAAACACCACCTCATACAGAAGTGCCACGATCCAATATTTACTCGCAACTCATTGAAGTACATCGTCATCTCCGAAATACTTAAAATACTTACTCCTAAGTAGGTCATTACTGAGATGAGTTGAATTAGCGGTAGCATGGCCTTCTGTACTGTGATAGTTACCTTGGTCTGTCGTATAAACGCGACAACATCTAGCAAGTCATATAGTATTGACAAATTCTAAGAGCTATTGATATAAGCCGCCTGTTATAAAAAAAAAAACGTTTTCATTGCCATCGAGGAGTTCACCATAAATTTAGTTGTGAAATTGCGAAATATGTTTTTTGTTGAATGAATGTTGGTTTTGACTGACCAGGCCATGTATACCGGATACTGTACTAAACCAGAGTATTTAAGATAACCTCCAAGTAGTAAAAATGGGGTGAGGCCACTGCCCAGTAGGAGACAAATTAGATTAATTAAAAACAATAATTAAGCATAAAGACGCTGAAAGGCTTAGGTTTCTAACTTAGCTGGAATCTACAAGCGGTCGTGGAGTAGACAATGTAGCATCAAAAACTTTTCGACATTCAACAAAAAAGGTACAAGCAGTGACCACTGCTGCATTACTCCGGTAGGTGTAGTCATATTAATATAAGTCATAAAAAATCCGTATATATAAGTAAGACTTTGTACCAATTTCTAAAAAAAAACCATTGGCTTAAATGATGCTGATGATGATCAATATATTTCAAAAGTAGAGCAGGATATCAACACAACTACTGGCTTATCGTACCACTTTGACTTACCTTAAACTTTTTAAATTCTTTTATCGATTGCATTTCCTTTTTTTTTCTAGATGTGGAAATCCTCAATGGATGTTCTCCACCCAGAGGACAGCGGAGAGAAACCACACCGGTATTCCCCGCATACTTGTCTTGTAATGTAGAGGGATCTAATGTTACTTCCACTGCCCTGGAAAAACATTACCCAATTGACCAGCAGACCTCGTCCTGGAGAGGACTGAGGAGTAAGACTCTCATCGGTTACGTACGTACCGCAACTACATAAGTCATTTACGAACCGTTCTGCCTCACATTGTAGGTCATTACTAAGAAGTTCGAATCAGCGGTTATGCGACCTTGAGTTGTATGGTTGTATGGCCTTCAGCCTTCAAAGCATGTCATGTAGTAAGTGTTAGATGGTTGTAAACGTGTTCGTTGATAAAAGGTTTGGACGTGGAAAAGGTCGAGATTTGTGTCAATCAATTGTTCTTGAATGATAAGCATCTGAGATATAGAAGTGCACCAAAGCACTTCTATATCTCAGAGATATAGAAGTGCTTTGCTTTCTTTATTTAACAATATTTGCTTTGGTTTCTTTATTTAACAAAAAATACACTTTAAAGATTTGTATTAGTGTGTGTAAAAAATCAGATATTCTGATTTCTGTCTCTGTAATCGTGACCGTTCTCACTGATACCGTTTCTTATTATGTTGGGAACGGCCAAATAAAAAATCTATGTTTTATGAGTATTCCGCCTAATTAATTTCTTCCAAATGCAATCACGATTTGACTTGTTGAAGGTTGCGGGAATCCGCTGGATGCGAGAAGCATGGGACCGGTCAATGAGGCGACAATGTCCAGCAGTGGACATCTTACGGCTATAGTGATGAAATCCAAGCATAACAAACAGACGAAAATTAATTTACAGCACTAGGAACCCAAACCAAGAGAAAACTAATTTAAAAAGCCATCTTGCATCAGCTCAATAACGGTTAGTAATTCAAAGTGGTTAAATTTCTGTAACAAGAACAAAACCTAATCATTCACAATCATTTCGGAGTTATTGATTCATCAACGAAAACAATTGTCATCAGCTGTTGAAACCAAAAACTCCGTTAATGACACGTACAAACAAAAAACGTAATAAAATTGCCGTAACGTTTCTGTCCAATTTGATAATGAGTGGTCAAGGTAGTTTAATGTCAACTTATGGTTTCTTCATCAATGAATTACGACTGATTCTGTAATTATAAGTGAATGGTGAGATAGGTACTAATACTGAAAATAACTGTGATATAGGTATAATGTGACTAAACCGACTTGACGGCACGGTTAGCGCAGTGGCTCAAGCAATGGACTGCTGCGCTGCGTGTCACGGGTTCGATCCTCGCACGGATCAAATATTTGTATGACCTACAGGTAGTTGTTCCGGGTCTGGGTATTTGTGTATGTGAGTTTAAATGTTTGTAAACGCACCCACGATACAGGAGAAATTCCTAGTGTGGGGCAACGTTTAAAAAAAAATGCAACAGATTAAAAAAAAAAAAAAAAAAAAAAAACATCATCGTCATCATTTTGTGTGTTTATTTATTTATTCAAAATAGGTACACCAACAGTACATACATCTTACAATTAAAAATAAAAATATAATATAAGTTAGGGTTCTTATGTAGGTACCAATTACAGGTGTACACAACATTCTGTTAGCTACTCATCGTAAAACTATAGAAAAAGTGTAACATAGAAATATATATAGAAAACTAAACATAAACATATTTTTCGTAAATTAAACATGAGATCAAAATAAAAGTAACTTAGACAAAAGAAAAACAACGTATTCATATAAAAAGTAATAAAAAATAACAAATCTAATTTTAAACGTTTAAATGACTGTTCAAATGAGAGCGCAACAGGCCTTCTGTGGTTAAACGTAACTGGCGAAATACATATATTAATGGTTATGCCTGTTGGAGCGCCTGATGGATTCGTCGTAGCAGCGAGCGACGATGCGTCCTGTTTTAGTTTTAAGTTTTTGATAGAAGAACTGCATATTCATTACTGCTTGTGTCATTACCTCGATAGTACACATTTTCAAGTAATCCCAGATTCTCCTCGTTTTATTCTACCCAAGTCCTGGTGCTCCCGTACATGGTCCATTGTCGAGCCGGATTGTGGTATTCATCAAGTTAATTCGAAGATTAATGAAATCAGCGATATTAAGGACGGATTAATTAACCTGGACTTGAGAGGTTATACGCCGGTGCCGCCAGCGTGGAATTTGGATTGTACATAGTACATAGTACATATTATTTTCACGGTGTTAAGTTTTATATTGGATAATATCGTCACCCAACACTCGTACAGGTTGTATTTTAACTTTAATTATAAGTTACTAAAGGTTAGTGCATTTTTAACTTGTATTAATATAAATTATGTTCATTTAGTACCTTTTGCATTTTGAATGGTTTCGTTATTTTTGTATGCTGCGCATACAATTAGCGACAATTAATAATATGTAATACAATTAAATAAAGTAGGAATTAGTACTACATTTATATAATTTGTATTGTCGCATTAGAGCGATAACTATTCAGTTAATTATTAGTTGATGCGTGGGTATTCATAAGGCATAGTTTATTCGGATTAGTGTTAGATATTATTTCCAATTATTGATTATAGTGTCAGTTAATTAAACCGTAGTGTACTTCAGATTTATTGCTTACTTATATCCTAATTAATATAACTTAAAGATTAGTTATTGAGGATTTTCTAATAAAAAGTTTGCACACCTTCATATTAGTAGGTAATCAGTTTATTATTATAAACAGATAATTACATTAAAAATTATCTAATTACATAGTTCCATCAGTCATCACATTAAAATCAACCGTATAACTTAGTAAGTAGCTACGTAACTGTTCTGTTTAAGTTTATAAACGTATTGTTACTGTATACATTTCAGGTCGACAACACTCGAGTCCCAGTATGTCCGAGGAAAAGGAATTAATAAAGAAGCGAGGCAGTTATAAGGGCCGCTTAACTATATTCATCAGTTACCTGGACGCAATGATTGACAAGACACTAAGTAGTTGTGACGTCACGGAATTACAGCTGCGAATGGGTAAACTTGAGTCGTTGTACGAACAATACGATGGGGTACAGTTGCGGTTAGAATGTATGGTTGATGATGCGAAGGCCCAGTTGTCTGAGCGCTGTGAGTTCGAGACATTGTACTTTAAGGCATTGTCGAGGGCTCAACAGTTACTGAGTAACTCTAATAAAGAAAATGATTCGGTTTGTGATAAAAGTACTCGTGGTAGTGGTTATAAACATAATATTAAGTTGCCTATTATACAACTTCCGAAGTTTAATGGATTATATACCCATTGGTTGGAGTTTCGTGACACCTTTACTAGCCTCATCCATAATAATGACGAGATAGATGAAATCAACAAATTTCATTATTTGCGTGCTTCTCTGGATGGATCTGCTGCTGTGGTTGTTCAATCCATTGAGTTTTCCGCTAGCAACTATAATGTGGCTTGGAATTTAATTTGCGATCGATTTGACAATAAAAGGTTATTAGTGCAGAATCACTTGTCAGCATTATGTAACGTTGACATTATCACAAAGGAATCCTCAACCGCTTTGAAAGGTTTAATAGACGTGTTAAATAAAAACTTAAGAGCGTTAGAATCGTTAGGTGAACCAGTCAAGCAATGGGATACTTTGTTGATATATTTAGTTACTCGTAAGTTGGATCAAAAGTCTTATCGCGAATGGGAGGAATTTATAGGTCGTACTGACAAGGATAGCAAGATTACTTTCGATGTATTTCTCCAATTTATTCGCACACGCGCTGATTTAGTTGAAACCCTAGAAATACCAAGACACAACGTGTCAGGTGTTGCTAAATCAGGTTCAACGAGTAAAATCAAGTCTATGGTGACGACACAAGATTCTAATAATGTAGTAAGCACTGAATCGGTCACGAGGCAATGTCCCAATTGCAAAGGTGACCATAGTCTATCTAATTGTTCACAGTTCATTTCGTTGAGTAACGAGGCTCGTCGTAAATTAATGCCTAGTTTTAAATTGTGTTACAATTGTTTTCGTCCGGGTCACTTCTCCAACAACTGTAAAAAACCGGGTTGTAAGTTATGCAAGCGAAGGCATCACATATTACTTCATACTTCAGACACTAGCGACAATCGTAGTGATATTAAAACATCGTCTCCGTCAACGTCTGCGTCGCCCGCGCACTCTGCTAGCACTGACGCTAATAACGTAGCTTTGTCTGCGAACATTTCACCTTCTTATGGCGACAGTAGGAAGGAGCGCGGCGTGTTGTTGTCAACAGCTTTAGTTAAAGTATTAGATCATAATGATCGTGAGCATATTGTGCGAGCGACACTCGATAGTGGTAGTACATCATGCTTTATGACGGAGCGACTATGTAAACGACTTAAATTAGATACAAGTTCGATAGATGGCTCAATTTATGGCATAAATAACGCGACCTCACGCGTAGGCAATACTTGTCAGGTAAAAATGACGTCACTCAACAACAGTTATGTTGCTAAGTTGTTTTGTTTTGTTTTGCCATTAATAACGAATGAAATGCCATGTCGTGAATTAGATTTATCTAACCTAAATATTCCTACTGATATTTGTCTGGCAGACCCTACTTTTTACAAGCCCTCCGATGTAGATCTTTTAATTGGTGCTGATCTATTCTGGGACCTGTTAGGTTCTCAAAGATTAAAGCTAGGGGTTGGGAAGCCAGTTTTATGCGAAACCAGGTTAGGCTGGATCGTCTCTGGTCCCATTTTATTCGATAATAATAAATTTAGTAACAGTGTAAGTTGTCACTTTACTCAAACTAGTTCCTATAATGATCATGACTCAAGATTTATTCGTGATGAGTTGACGCGATTTTGGAACCTTGAAGAGGTTACCTCGCAGCAGTCTACTTATTTGCCAGAGGAAAAATTATGTGAGGACCATTTTATTAAAAACACGACTCGTTTAGAGGACGGTCGTTTTTGTGTCCGTATACCAATGAAGCAGAACCCTTCTGTTCTAGGTGATTCATTTCATAGGGCGTCTAAATGTTTATATTCCCTGGAACGCAGACTTAAGGCTAAGCCTGATTTTAGTAAGTTGTATCACGAGTTTATGGCAGAGTATGAGTCGTTAGGTCATATGACCGTAAACAAGGAATTAGATTTAAATGCCTATTACATACCTCATCACGGGGTACTACGCGAATGTAGTACCACTACCAAACTACGTGTTGTGTTCAATGCTAGTTGCCCTACTTCATCAGGAGTATCCTTGAATGATTTACAGATGGTGGGTCCTACGGTTCAGGACGATCTTCTGTCTATACTTCTTAGGTTTCGACAGTATAAGTATGTCTTGTCAGCCGATGTTGAAAAGATGTATAGACAGATAGTAGTCCATCCATCTGATAGGCACTTACAACAGGTAGTTTGGCGTGAAGACACGTGTAGTCCTGTCAAGGTATTTAAACTGAATACCGTCACATACGGTACGGCGAGTGCGCCGTTTCTAGCGACGCGCTGCCTTAAGCAATTAGGTATTGAGTGCACTGATGATAAGATTGCCACCATTATCAAGCATGATTTTTACGTAGATGATCTACTCACGGGTGGCAATGATTTAAATGAAGTAATGGTAATTCGCAATGAAGTCACCAATGCACTCAGATCAGCTTGCATGCCACTTCGAAAGTGGAAGTCGAACGAACCTGTTTTAGTCTCAGGACCTTCTCAGTCATCCTTAGATTTAGGTATAGGATCTAGTGAGCCCAATAAACTGTTGGGGCTCAACTGGTTTGCTGACTCTGACGAACTAGGTTTCGTGATCAGTTCTGAGATGCCTTCTAATGGCAGTACTAAGCGTGATTTGCTTTCAGCAATTGCACGCATTTTTGACCCTTTAGGTCTTTTATCTCCTTCTGTAGTGACCATGAAAATGTTGTTGCAAAGAATGTGGTTGGACAACCTTTCATGGGACGA
Organism: Diarsia dahlii; assembly: GCA_949775195.1. Lineage (NCBI taxonomy): Eukaryota > Metazoa > Arthropoda > Insecta > Lepidoptera > Noctuidae > Diarsia > Diarsia dahlii. The sequence goes on along the minus strand of OX459194.1, from coordinate 3,103,729 downwards.
ACCGTTGACTCTGGAACTCAACTCAACCTTTAAAGCTATTGTTAAAAATCTCCCTCTTCTAAATAACTTGCGTATCCCACGTTTTGTTATGTTCGATTCGTACCACACGTTAGAACTCCATGTATTCACAGATGCATCTGAGCGCGCGTACGGAGCGTGTGCCTATGTCCGTAGTGTCCGCGGTGATGGTGAATGCATGGTCCGCTTACTGATAGGGAAAAGTCGTGTGGCGCCGATTAAACCTACCACGATTCCGAGGTTGGAACTGTGTGGTGCCGTAGTGGGAGCTCGCGTGTGTGAGAAGGTAGTCAAATCACTTCGAGTAAAGTTCGATCGGGTTTACTGTTGGACAGACTCGACCATTGTGTTGGGATGGTTACAAATGTTGCCCTCCAAACTTCAGCCATTCGTACGCAATCGCGTAGCTGAAATTTTGGATAAGACAGGAAACTGTACTTGGCGTCATGTCCCAACTGCCAAGAACCCAGCAGATCTCATATCTCGTGGCGTGGATATTGATGCTCTGCAAGGATTACATCTGTGGTGGTGTGGCCCCGACTTCTTGAAGGAAGATCAGTCCAACTGGCCATCTCACCTTAAATGTTTAGAAGTCGAGACATTGCCAGAAACGCGACCTCAAGTTTCATTGAGTGCTATTGTAGGAAATAGTTCTTGCGATTTATTTATAGATTTTAAGCGTTTCTCTAATTATTTACGACTTGTTCGTTCCGTAGCATATGTGTTGAGATTTATTAGAATTTGTAGAAAACTTCCTGTAATTAGAAACTTTCTATCAGAAGAAGAACTACAGGAAGCATTAAATGTTATTATTTTAAGATGTCAAATCGATTCGTTTCCAGAGCACAAATTACTTGCAAACAAACAAAGTTTACCTTCAAAAAGCGCCCTTCTCAAATTTAATGTTTATTTAGACAGCAATAATATAATGCGTGTCGGAGGACGCTTAGAGAATTCTGACTTCTCATATAATAAAAAACACCCTATTATTTTACAGTCCACACATATATTTACTAAGCTTTTGTTTAATTTCGAACACAAGAGATTAATGCACGCAGGCCCACAGTTATTATTAGCGTCGATAAGGGAATCGTATTGGCCTATAGGTGGCCGAAATTTAGCTAAGGTTTGCTATCATAACTGTGTGCGCTGTTGTCGTATGAAGGGTAATGTAATTACACCCTTAATGGGGAATTTACCCCAGCAGCGTCTCCATCTGGGAGGCTACCCCTTCGAGAGTGTTGGTGTTGATTATGCCGGTCCCATCATGTGTGCCAGTCGGCAAGGCCGCGGTTGTAGGCTAGTAAAGGTGTACGTTGCGATATTTATTTGTTTTACCACCAAGGCTATTCACTTGGAGCTAGTAGGTGACCTAACTAGTAATAAATATTTATTGGCCTTGTATAGGTTTATTTCGCGAAGGGGAAAACCCGTTAACATTTATTCTGACAACGGTACCTCATTCGTTGGAGCGTACAACGATTTATCTAAATTTTTAAAGTCAAATTGCGAAATTGCGATTTTGGTGAAAGTTTGGCTAATGATGGAGTTAAGATGCACTTTATTCCCGCTTATACTCCACACTTTGGTGGACTCTGGGAAGCGGGTGTTAAGTCGACCAAATACCATTTAAAACGAGTGTTGGGAAATTGTAACCTCACGTACGAAGAGCTTAACACCACGCTGATCCAAATTGAGGCGATTTTGAACTCTCGTCCATTGACGCCGCTATCCACTGATCCTGCAGACCTTACACCTCTGACACCGGGACACTTCCTCGTCGGTCGACCGCTTACTTCACTGCCACAGCGAGATATACAGGAACACTCAATTCATCATTTAACTCGTTTCCAAAGGATCGAGCAACTCCGCCAGCATTTCTGGGTCCGGTGGAGTAAGGAGTTTGTTTCTGAGTTGCAGCAGAGAACAAAATGGCGTTCCTGTAAAGCTGCATTGAAGTTGGATTCCTTGGTAGTGATAAAGGAAGATAACCTACCTCCCCACAAGTGGAAGCTAGGCAGAATTGTCGCCGTCCATCCAGGAACAGATGGCATCGTTCGTGTGGCTGACATCCGGACTACTGCTGGAGTAATAAGACGAGCCTTCAACAGAATTTGCCCATTACCCGTCTCTTCTGATGCTTGTTGAAAGACAATCTTTCAACGTCCGGGGGCATGTTGGAGCGCCTGATGGATTCGTCGTAGCAGCGAGCGACGATGCGTCCTGTTTTAGTTTTAAGTTTTTGATAGAAGAACTGCATATTCATTACTGCTTGTGTCATTACCTCGATAGTACACATTTTCAAGTAATCCCAGATTCTCCTCGTTTTATTCTACCCAAGTCCTGGTGCTCCCGTACAATGCCTCTGCCTTACCGTTCGGAGATTATAGGCGTTGGGGCTTGCGACCAACGAGGCAGTCCAAGAAAACAAACATAACATAACAACGTTACGTTTATTTTCTTGGACTGCCTCGTTGGTCGCAAGCTCGACTGCTGAGCATGAGGTTCTGGGTTTGATGCCCGCGTCAGGCAATTAGAATTTCGACAGTAAGGTATGATTAGTTCCCGTCGGGGCTGTGGATTATCGAAAGGATAACGCGATCAAAAGACTTTTACGTCGTTTAATAATAAAAACATAAACCTTACACGATAAAAAGAAGATAAAAAAAAGCGGAAAAGAATTAAACGCGTCAAGAGACTGCAAGGTAGATCAAATTATAAGCGTCATGTTTCAACTTAGCCTAATAACCAGTTTCCCTACAAGCAACAACTTAAAAGTACCTACCTAGGTACTACGCTCACACATTGAGACACGAATGAGGAAACTGGTCCAAGTAGCAAAGCGAGTAAGGCACTATCCTTACGTCCGAATTATCTCAGGCATCTTAATCGGGGCTACTCTCACGGAATACTGAGCGCAGTTGCTCAAACAAGCATATTCAGCATGGAATTCTGATGGACTCGCATATTTCTTGGTATGGGGTTGAAAAAATTCTAAATCCGTAGAAAAACTGGCGAAAGGTCTGTTAAAGAAGACTTGCAAGGTTCCATGTTTTTTGGGACCCACTCTTAGATCTTAGATGTAGCGATCTTTATGGCAACTTCTGTGTGAATCAACGGGATTAACAGTGTAACACATCATAGTGTGACTCAACGGGAACAAACCGGGTGCGAGCATATTGCCATAAACCGGACAGACATTTAGACTCTCTAGAATTATGGCAGATATGGTCTAGCTAGAACAAATAACCCTCCTTTTCGGCTTCGCCGCTTTCGGGTAAAAATATCGCCATGCCGGGAGGACAAGTACGTTTCGGCTTCGATATGAGGACGTGGAAACACTATTTTGCGAAAATTGTTCCACCAATAATGTACATGGAGGCCTATAACTTTACATCAAACATTTGTTTCTTCAACGTTTGTTTGTTCTCTGTAAGATTACTAAACGAGAATGTGGTGCAGGATTCAAAATATCAAATTGAGATTGCGCTAAACCGATGATCACCTAGAACTTTAGTCTGGCGCAACTGATCTGACATTTTGCACAGCTTCCCAGATAGTGTTTCTGAACTTTCTTTACTTGTATAAATAATGTATTAACATCTATTTCCGTTCGACCGTGACATGAATGATTTCTTCATTTTGATTCTGTATTTGCATAGAAATTGTCATGTTAATATGTTTCCTATGTTTTATTTGTTAAGAAGATTCTGGAATTAATAAAATAATAATAGTTTAAGACGTACAAAGGTTGCCGTAATTAGAAAGCGCGTTATGGAACTCAAATGGGGTTGGACACCTGGCAAGGCGTAGAGATGGCAGGTAGTAAGGCTGTCACCGAATGGCGTCCAAGAGAGATGGGCAGGCGATATAGTTGCCATCGAGGGAAAAACCTGGATATAACGATAACGTGGAGATTGGCACCAGAAAAGAGACGCCTATACTCAGCAATGGGTGAATTCGGGTTGTGGATGATGGATGATGAAGAGTTTTCTGAAAAAACTTGCTACAGCTGACTAAATGCAAACAGCTAGTCAGCTGTAGCAGGTTTATAGAAATTTCCATTGTTGAAGACACGGTTGGCGCAATGGCTACGCGATTGACGGCTGCGCTGCGTGTCGTTCGATCCCCGCACGCAACAAATACTTATTTGGCACACAGATAGGTGTTTCGGGTCTGAGTGTCTGTGCATGTGAGTTTAAATGTCTGTAACGCATCCACGATACACGAGAAATGCTTAGAGAGGGACAATATTAAAGAAAAATTTTTGCTTATAGCATTTAATAAACAAACGTCATTTATACAGAAACTACACGAAGTCTAAACCGGCTTTTTGTTTTAATACAAAACAAACAACAAAACTTGTAAGTTCCCACAGATGATAAAATAATGAATCAGAGTTTATTTATCTCCTGACTTCCTCAAACTTATTGTTGATAAAAATCTTTGACAAAAAACTTAAAGATGTCAGTTACCAAGTAATACATCTCCATAATTGGTCTTCAAAACTAAGCACGGTACCTTTTGTTTCCGTGCGTACCCGTGTTTGAGCAAGCCTTTACCAATTGGTTTAGTCATGGATATGGTAAGATGTCCACGAAAATCATGACTTGGCATTTAGGCTGTTTCAACGAGTTCTTTGACGGTTGTGAGATTTGCATGCTGATTATAATTATGGTTCGCCACCGTAACTCGTACCTACATTTATACAGAATTTATTATCATTAACTTAGAAAGAAAGAATCCATACTAACTTATATGGCACACCACAAGTTCACACAACAAAAAAATTCAACCTTACAGTACTGTCAGTACGACTGCTGGGCAAAGGCCTCCCCCAGTTCCCTCCAAGAGCTCTTTTCAAACTCAAACTCAAAGCATTTATTTCAATTAAGCCATTACAGACACTTTTGAATGTCAGTAGAACATTTCACAAAAAAAAACGAAACTACGAGTGCTTTATGTCATTCCGAAAGCCACCACGCCGAACCACACGCCACCGAACGTCCGCAACAACTGTGATTCCCAGAACCAGACGTCGGACACGCGTTACGTGTCCAGATCGTTTCGCCACTTCTTTCTGAGTCAGCCTCGGCGGTGCCATCCATGTTCCGGCGCCATCGTGTGGAGACTTTTACCCAGCGGCCACTGTACCTATTACCGTACCGTATTTGAGTCCCGTGAATACATTTATTATGCATCAAAAACACGAAGCATTTTGTTCATAAAATGGTAGATTATAAACATTTTAAGCTTATTTTCGCTTCACTCGTCCCCGTTTTCCAGACAATTAATGGGCCAAAAATAATAATTTATTTAAACTAGTACCTACGACATACTTATAATTAGATAAGGGTGCCAACCAAAAATATATGGCTGAAGTACCTGTATAATAATATTATTTTATTTATAATCTATACGCGCCTAAACATATTATTATAGCAAAACGCATGACAAGGCCTGTGCAGATCTCAGCTGGGATTAAAAACAAAATAATATGTCCCAGTTATTTTCATTTACCTACCGGAATTGATTGAACCTGGGTTGGATACTTGTTTTCTTCGGGAGAATCGTGATATAAATGGCTTTACTAACAATAAAATGATCTCAGAATGGGTTCCCTGCGTTTCTTCGAAACACTATTCTTCGAAAATTGTTTTACCGAAAACTATACGCGGAAGCCTTCATACTGCGACATTTTGTTTGTGTAATAAAAGCCTGTTTAAATACTCCAAGTTTTATTATTAATTAAACACACACTTGACACACCCAAGCACCGAGCATCTATCTCATCCAAGTACCATCAACAAGCTCGCTTCACAGATCCTCTATACCACAGACTATATAACATAGGGCTACGTTTGGATATCACAACATCCTCCCTATTAACTATCCATAAAAAAAAACTATGCTTAAAAACTACCTATGTTAATCAGTTACATAATCTTCAAGATACACTGGTCTTCGCCTTATTCTACGAGAAACCACATTTTCAACTGTTGAATTACTGGGCATCTCTTGGTTGTAATCAACGCTCCTTAAATCTAAATCATCTTCAATTTCTATACTATCACTTTCTTCATCCTCGTTTTCTACGCTTCTATTTGTTTTGCATTCTATAAGATGCCACCTATTCCTTCTGAATTCTCCTCTATTTGTCTTTACAATATACGATCTGGGTTCTTTACAACATCTTACTATTTCACCATACAATTTCAAATCTGTAATCCATACTGTCTCTCCTATTGATAATTGTCTTAGAGTTCTACCCCCATGTCTATTGTTATAATGATCAGCATCTTTAAGCTTTTTTTTTAATCTAATTTCTCTATATTTTTGGCCTGGCTGGACAACCTTATTTAATTCTGATTTTACAATAGGTAATTTCTCTCTTAATTTGTGATGAAACATTAACTCTGCCGGACTATATCCCGATTCTAACGGTGTATTTCTATAAGCTAAAAGTGCCAAATAAATATCATCATTCTTAGCTAACAATTGTTTACTTATTTTAACTGCCGATTCAGCCATACCATTGCTCTGTGGAAAATGGGGACTACTATTTCTCAGCTTAAAGCCATATTCCTTAGCAAAATTAACAAACTTAGATTTAAACTGAGTACCACAGTCAGTACGTATTACTTCAGGAATTCCATACCTAGCAAAGGATTCCTTACATTTGAGAATAACTGCATCTTCAGTTAAATTATTAAGAGGAAATATTTCCAAAAACCTTGAGTAATAATCTACTATTACTAGATACCAACTGTTCTTGTATTTAAATAAGTCCATACCTAATTTTTGCCAGGATCTGTCAGGAACATCTTCTATAATTATTTCCTCTTTATAATTTATTCTATTCTCTAAACATTTACAACAATTTCTAACCAATTCCTCAATTTGACTTGACAGGCCTACCCACCATACTGATTGTTTGGCACGTTCCCTACACTTAGTAATACCCATATGACCCTCATGAATCATTTTTAGCATGGTATTTTGCAATGTTTTTGGAATAACTATTCTGCTGTTGTACAGCAATAAATCCTCCCCTATAGAAAAATTATACCTATATTGGTAATACATAGACAATTCTTTATCTAATCTACTTATAGTGGGCCATCCTTCTGTGCAATATCTCTTTAAACTTTCACATGTACCACATTTATTTTGTTCCTGCTTTATTATTTCTAATGTTGTATCTGGAAATACCTCATGAACAAAACTAAATATTGCTTTATCTGTATTATTATCCCATTCAGATTCTTGAGTACATAAGGGATTTCTAGACAACACATCTGCCAATATCAAGTCTTTGCCCGGTATATACTTAACTTTATAGTCATAACACATTAATCATAATCTAAAACGTAAAAGTCGGGGTGACAAATCATCTAGGGGTTTAGTTTTGTAATATTTGTAACAGAGGCTTGTGATCTGTCTCTAAATAGACTGTTATGCCTTTTACATAATCCTTAAACCTATCAACACTCCAAACTAATGCCAAACATTCTTTTTCAATTTGAGCATACTGCTTCTCTGTTTTATTAAGGGTTCTTCTTGCATATGCTACAACCGTCCTATTTCCTTTTAGATCTTAATGTAATAAAGCCGCTCCCAACCCATAAGAGCTACTATCTGCTGTAATGACTATTCTTTGACTTGGATCAAAATGAGCCAGTATAGGAGCCTTTTGTAAATGATCTTTAATTACTTCAAAAGCATGCTTCTGCTCAGTATCCCAAGTGAATAAATAACCTTCTTTTAACAACACATGCAAAGGATCCAGAATATGTGACTTGTTAGGTATAAAACGACCCACAAAATTAACCATTCCTAAGAATTGCAATAATTCCTTTTTGCTTGTAGGCGTTGGAAAATTAATGATTGTCTTTACCCTTTCTGGCTCAGGCCTTACTCCCTTTTCATTAATAATATGCCCTAAATAGTGTATTTCCCTAACTCCAAACACACATTTATCCTTATTAATTGTTATACCTTCATTTAGTAAACGTTTCAATACTTCTCTTAGAACTATGTCATGCCGTTCAATAGTCTCCTCAAATATTAATATATCGTCAACGTGAATTGCCACATCGAGGTCTTTGAATAAATTTGAAAATTTCATGAAATTTTCAAATTTATTCAAAGACCTCGATGAACCAGAGTGTGAACCAGAGTGTTTTAGTATGAATACTAAAACACTCTGGTTCACAGTTTAGTCCAAATGGTAAGCGATTGTACACATACCTTCCGATAGGTGTTATTATAGTAGTGAGCTTTTTAGAGCTACTTTCCAACCTAATTTGATTAAAACCTGCAGTAGCATCAATTTTTGAAAAAAAATTAGCCCCTTTCAATCTAGCTAGTGTCATTTCTACCTTAGGAATTGGAAATATTGGTTACAATATATTCTTATTCACTTGAGTATAGTCCCCACATATTCTAATATTGCTTCCTTTAGGAACAACTACAATAGGCGACACAAAATCAGTTGGCTCCTCTATGGGGCTGATTATCCCCAGCTGCTCCAACCTTTCCGATTCCGCTTTGACCTTAGGTAAATAGGGGATAGATACAGATGGTGGAGAAGCATGGACATAAGGTATTGGATTTTTTATTAATTGAATTTTGAACTCGTCTTTAAATACCCCTAACTCATTAAATATGCCTCCAAATTCTCTATCTACATTAACTTGAGATGAAACATTAGTTGACATAGCTCTAATATGCAGTATTTTCATTGATTCTAATGCAGGACGACCCACTATTGGACATTGCAAGTCTTCTATAACATAAACCTTATTATTGTACCATTGTAACTTATATACTAACCTTAAGTCTAATTTACCGAGAACCTTTAGTTCCCTACCATCTGGTCCTCTCACTTTATCTCCTGTACTTGATAACTGCACCCAAGGTCCCAGGATTGACCTCGGTATCGCAGTTATGTCTGCCCCTGTATCAATAAGAAACTTACAGTTTTTAAGGAATTTCTCTTTATGAAAAATTTGCACTTCTATCAAATATCTATCACTGCCTTCTCCAAGACTGACCTGCAAAACTTGAACTTCTTCTGGCTCTGCCAGTACCTCCATTTTCTTAACAAACTTTCCAGCTTTACACATACTTGCAAAATGTCCCACACGTCCACACTGGAAACATGTTGACTTTACCGCACCACAGTGCTCTCTTGGATGGCGTGCTCGACCACAATGCCAGCACTTCTCCTTGCTTGAATTTACAGCATCCTTATTTGATTTCGCCATTCTAACCTTATTTACTTCCAACACCAACTCATCCTTTTTTCCTTCTATAACTTTGCTCTGCTCTTTCTGCCTCTCCGCCTGCTTTGCCATCAATACGGCTTCTTCCAATGTCAACTCTCTCCTTAACTGCAATTTTTCACTCGCCTTTTTGTCCTTCATACCAACCACCAACCTGTCTCTGATCAGCTCATCTTTTAATTTTTTAAAGTTGCAATATTCAGCTAACTTGAACAATGAAGTTATAAATTCCCCCACCTTTTCATTTTCCTCTTGTTTTCTGCTGTTGAACATGTACCTCTCGTATATTACATTTCTTTTGGGCAAAAAAATAATCTTCCATACATTTGATTACTTTCGCGTAACTCTTGACGTCATCCTCTGCACACTGCAGTAATATATCTTCCGCCCTTGGTCCCATTGTATATAACAAACAGTCTACTTGTTCTTTTTCAATTTTTGTAGACATTTGAGTCACATTAGCCCATCTCTCATAGCGCGTCCGCCATGACGGCCACTCTTTTGGCTCAAATGAAAAAGGCTCCGGTGGAGGAATACTAATTTTGTAACCGGTCTCCGTCATTTTTCTATTAAAACTTAGGCCTTTTGCCGCTGCCACCATGTAATAAAAGCCTGTTTAAATACTCCAAGTTGTATTATTAATTAAACACACACTTGACACACCCAAGCACCGAGCATCTATCTCATCCAAGTACCATCAACAAGCTCGCTTCACAGATCCTCTATACCACAGACTATATAACATAGGGCTACGTTTGGATATCACAACAGTTTGGTCTACGCCTTTATGTAGAAAAGTAACAAAAAAAAATAAAGCAACAAATGTTTAATGAGTGATGCCCTCAGGGGTTTTTAATTAACATAATAACATAATCAGGAGAATTTGACAATTCTAATAAACATAATTTGGTTTAACGCGTATTTGCAGCAAATATTGCTACAGGAGCGAGTAACGAGTAGGTCATAACGTATGGTGCACAGGTGCACAGACTTAGTCATTGACTAACAACCAGAGGTCCAAACTCAAAGTTTGTCAAGGAGCAATGGAGCGATACTAGATGTTAAATTAACTAACAGTGAACTCCAAAGGTTGCCCAACTCAAATAGATCTGAACAGGAGATATCTGTCGCATACCGTGTGGAATGTCGGTGAACTGGCCAAACTGTGGGTAAAAATTCCAGGAAACTGGTGGCCCTGGCAGATTGAGACGAAGCTGCGGCAGCCCACGAAGGAGATGGCGGGATGTACTAGACAGGTTCTGTCGTAACTAAAAAAAGAATGCATGGGTTCGCGAAAAAGGGAAAGAGTGGAGGGACGTCCTTGCCCAGGAATGGGATATATATAGCGGGCTAAAATAAGAACATGTTCACCTTCATTATATTTATTTCTGTTAAATTGATTTTGACAAATACTTTTATACTTACGTTACTTCATGCTATGTTTTGAAACTGGATGGAGCGGGTTCATCATCATCATCGTTTCAGCCGAAAGACGTCCACTGCTGGACATAGACTGCCCCTAAGTGTCACCACATTGACCTGTCCTGTGCGTTTCCCATCCAGCGGATCCCCGCAACCTTCACCAGGTCATCGGTCCAGGTCTTCCAACGCAACGTCTTTCGGTTCGCGATCGCCACTCCAGAACCATTGGCCACCCAACCGCGGGTTGCTATTGAAAATTTCCTTATGGAAGAAGCCAATAACAATATACTTTTTCATCAATAAAATTTATTTTAATTACTGGGAACGAACCCGGAAATAAAATCTGCATTACCAAATAGGAACAGTCACTTCATGCATGTATTACAGTCTTTAATTGCCTTCCCTATTCTGTTGTGTCATATCATTTAAATACGCACTCATTTACTTATACTTGATACATGCTGTCTTAAGAATTACTATTGTGTTTGTCGCTTATATTTTCCTTTGGAAGTACTCGCGGGCTTTGGTATTTGTTTTCTTTCCTAAAATTTCTAGTTGTCTTTGATAAGTATGCAGACAGAGTGGTTATAGTAGTAAGCAGGGACAGGAGAGCAGAGCCCTAATATTTTTTCATCACAAAGCTTTAATGTATGTACGAGTATTAAGAAAATTTGCCAGTACTTAAATGTTACTTTAAAGTATGAATTTCTTACCTACGATATGTCAAGAAATCATCATGAGTGTCATAATTTAGAACTTGTTACTTGTAGTACGCTACTTGACATCATAAAGGGTATGACACTGGACAGGACTGATACAAAAGGAAGAACTACTATATAAATGTTTACTGATAAGATATTATACTGTTGACTAAATAGTAGATTTCAGTGACGAAATAATTATCACATTTCAAAATTATTATAAGAATTCTGGATGAATATATACTTATTATTTTCAAACTGTACATTAATTGACTGACACACTAAATTAATTGACTGTCTCATTGGTTTTATGGTTTCAAGCGTATCCTGGGTTTATTTCCTAGGTCGGTCAAAGTATTATCATGTTTTCCATTTGGATTTTATCAGTAGCGTCCACGGAACCTGGTCGTGTCCGGTGATGATGGATGGCAATAGACTCGCCCCGACTGGCAAAAGTTGGGTAACCCTTCAGATATGACAAATGTGATGTTATGCTATGTAAAATGTAAATCAATAAAAATTCAAATATTTTATTTTTGGGTTCAGTGCCTTTATTATATCTCTGTACATATTATTATACAGGAATCAGTTTTGTTTTAATCCCCTGAACGACTATTTTATTCCAGTACATATTTATAGCTCGATCATCCAATAAACGAGTCATTCGGTTGTTAATATCGTTGGAAAAGTCTTGGAACTTCTTCTGAAAAGTATTCCAGAATTCATCGACTGCACATTCATGGCGTTTTGCGAAGCCTTGAGTCATGACTAGGCACACAACTAGAGGGACGATCAAATTCTGGTTCATGTTTTTAACTTCACTTGCTGATGCTCCTGGCTTCGCCCGCGTGGATGTCGGTTATCTTTATAAACTATATACTAAAACCTTCCTCGAGAACAACTATCCATTGGTGAAAACAGCATGAAAATCGGTGTAGTAGTTTTTGAGTTTATCGCGACAGATGCGGTGGAGGACTTTGTTTTAAAACAGTAGAATGCACACTGCGAACCTCACAAATGCTATCTCCAATATTTTAGCGCGGATATGTTATGTTAGGTCATTAAATCTTGCAAACTATTCACTAACTAAGCTATCCCTGTGGTTTGAACGTATTTAAGTGCTCGTTTCCAGTTCTCCTTTGTTTGTAACTGATTCATACATAACAAACTCCTTGACGTCTCCATTATTCCATATATAGATATTGACTCTTTTAAAACAATAGGTGTAATCTTTACGCTATCAATAACAGATAACAAGATTAAGATTGTGAAGTAACGGAACGAGAAAAGGAAATTAAACAAATTAATATACCTATACAGGGTGGTGCCGAATGATACTAGAATAAATGAAACCACTGGATGCCACTGGTAGTTCTAGTCCATACGAACATTTTTTAACTATCAAATAAATCCTAATACCGAAATCGTTGTCGTATCGTCGGCACCAACCTACCTAAATGTCTTTGTCAAATTCGTTTGTTACATTTTATTTCCACACGTTAATCGGTGCAAATTATTTCTAAGGTTAGTAAACCAATATTTGTTTGTAAATTGTATTGTATTTCGTTTACAGTTTTAAGCTATTTAGTTTATTTTACATTTTTTTTAATTCGGTGAAAGGATTTATTTGATAGTTTAAAAAAAATTCCTATGAACTAGTACTACCAGTGGTTTCATTTATATTGTCGTATCATCGGCACCAACTTGTATACTTTACCCATAAAACAGTCCTGTATCATCGGCGACCCAAGTGTGATTGTTCATAGGTAGGCAGTTCCAGATATCTTCCTAGGAAAACCAAGGAACTAAGGAATTTACGGACGAGAACTAAGTACTATTATGTTAATGACATTAGTCTTTGTTGTAATTTTACATTTAAACTTAAAACACATAAGTTAATACAAACATAAATATATTTATAATTAATGATGGGTGTGGATAGGTTTACAGTTGATAAATGTTTTCTTAAGACTCCCTTGTGGGATGCACAGTATTGCCATGCTTAGCCTGGCGTGGCGAAGACCGCAGCGAGGTGCCACGCTGGAAGACACTAGGGGTGCCGATTGGCAAGTATGACCACCGTGGGATGTCCGATTTTGGAACTCGAATAATTCGTACGACGGAACGTGAAGGGGCTCCTCGGAGCCTCGTAGAACTCTAGACCGCCGGAACTTTAGACCCTGGAACATGACGTCCAACACGAGATGGCCAAAACTCATCTTCCCTGATTACGACACCAAAGCTAAGCGTAGCGAGCATATACCAGTGCGCTAATGAAAGTGTCGGTAGATTGTTACAATCAGACGAAGTTTACAAGATGGGATGAGTGAAATTAAGGCATGATAGCACAATATTTGAGTGTCTCGAAACTAGCAACGTCACAATGCATTGAGCTGAAGGCGATTAGTACTAAACCAGTAAGTGTTGACCAAATAGTAGATTTCCGTGACGAGATATCCCCATTGGTATATTCCGGAATTGCATACGAAGTAAAGCAAAAGTAAGGAAACTCGATTAGTAATAAAGAAATGCCCGATTCCCGGATGCCCGATGGGGCCGGAAAGTTCTGTAGTGGCGACCGCGAACCGGAAGACGTTGCGTTGGAAGGCCTCCCACTAGGTGGACCGATGACCTGGTGAAGGTTGCAGGGATCCGCTGGATGCGAGACGCACGGGACTGGTCAATGTGGTGACACTTAGGGGAGGCCAATGTCCAGCAGTGGACGTCTTTTGGCTGAAATGATGATGATGATGATGATATTGTGTAGTACAAAAAATGTCACTTAAACTATTTATGGTCATGATCATGAGTTCGATTAATTTCCGGGTCGGTCAAAGTGTTATTTTGTTTCGATTAGGAATTTCTCAGTAGCATCCACAGATTCTGGATTCGTGCCCAGTCGATGGCAATAGACGCGCCCCGACTGGCTAAATGTGGGTGTATCTTAGGTACCTCTGCCTAACTCTTTGGGTATTACAAACGTTATGTAAATTAATAAAATCCAATATTTGATACTTAGTTGAATTTATTGCCTCTATTATTTCTCTGTGTCAATGTTATTATACAGAAATTAGTCTTGTTGTATTCCCTGCACGTTTGCCATGCATATGATGCATCACTGCAGTCAATCTTGTGGCAATTTTATTCCAGTCCATATTCACAGCTCGACCATCAAATAGACGAGTCATTCGTCTGTTCATGTCCTTAGAAAAGTCTAGAAACTTCTTCAGAAAGGTATTCCAGTAGTCTCCGATTGCACGTTCATGGCGTTTTGCGAAGCTTTGGGTCATGACTAGGCACACAACTAGAAAGACGATCAAACTCTGGTTCATGTTTATAACTTTACTAGCCGAAGCCCGTGGCTTAACCCGGGTAGATGTCGGTTAACTTGATAAATTATTTACTAGAACCTTCCTCGAGAACCACTCTATCCATTGGTGAAACCAGCGTGAAAATCGGTGTAGTAGTTTTCGAGTTTATCGCGAACAGACGGACAAACAGATGCGGCGGAGGACTTTGTTTTATAATATGTAGTGATAACAAAATAATTGAATGCACACTGCGATCCTCATGAATGCTATCTCCAATATTTTAGCGCATGTTACATATTCAATTCATTAAAGTAACCCTAGGTCATCTAATGCAAGCTATTCAGTTACTAAGCTATCCCTGGGTTTTGAACGTATTTAAATGATCGTTTCCTAGTCGACTATTGCTTGAAACAGATTCATTCATAACAAATTCTTCAACATCCTCATTATAACTATATAGGCATTATCAATTATCCCTTAGGTAAGCATCGCTCTCTTTTAAAACAATAGGTGTATCGGAATAGACAGATCTTTACGCCATCAATAAAAGCGATTATTGTGAAGTAATTGTGATCTGATTGTGGAATGAGACTGAGAAAATTAAACAAATTAAAGGAATACCTGTATGCTAGCAGTCGTGTATCAACAGTGAGCCAAGTGTGATTGTTCTTAGATAGGTAGGTCGTTCCAGATATCTTCCTAGGAAAGGTACTAAGGTATGACATTGGTAAAATTTTCGATTTTGTTGTCGTTTTGCTAAGTCTTTCATTGTTCGTACAGCAAAGGAGTGGAACACCATGCCTGCGTCGGTTTTCCCGAGTTCATATAACCCCAATCTATTTAAGTCGCGAGTAAATAGGCTTCTTCTGGGTAAGCTCGTTCCATCGTCGACCTCATCTCTGCCCTTAGGGCAAGATTGAGGTCAAGAGTAAGCCCATATTAAATAAATAAAGAAAAAAAGTTTTCTTTAACATTTTTCGAGTTTGTAGTTCCGAGTTTATAATGAGTGGGCTCATTCTTCTTCTTAGCTTGTCGATGACAATTTCTGTTTCCTGTTTTTTTGTTTTTTTTAGATTTTATTTTTATTTCGTAGATTAGTTTGTAAGAAACCTGTATTGTTAGGTTAACTGATGGATTGCCATACTAACGCATTAGGTTTAAGACCTGTAATGTTAGTTGTTAGTTGAAAGTAAATAAATAAATAAATTTAAATTGAGTCAGCCCAGAAGAGTTTTTCAGTAGCGTCCATCAGCTCCTGTGATTTGCAAGCAATAGGACAGGTAGGACATGATATAAATTGCCCCATCGTTTGTGGTGCAACACCACATTTACACTCCACGGCAGAGTCGTGTATGAATCTCCACAATCCTAAGTGAACTCAATATAACGCGGAACTGTAATGTAGAGGTTTAGTAAACAGATACAAACCATTTTGAATGAAATCAAAGAGTTTAACGTCCGGACAGTCCAATCGTTTAACATACTTAACAAAAAATTTAACGCACTTTATTAGAATACAATAGGGATTGATACTGCACTGGTTGACAGCTGAATACATTTAATTGTAATAGATTTCCTTATTTTCACTTCCTTTGATAACTTCATTTACAGTGTGAATCGTGATTAAGCTGAACGTGCTATGGAGTAAGCGGGATTATTAATTAAACAAGCGAAAATTGTTTTGATACCAAAATGGATGCAGGATTGAAACATATGGTAGAGGATTTTGACATAAACAGCGCAAATCGTAAGTGATTTATTTTTACCTCCATCATCTAAAGAGTGTGCGCAGGAGCTCTACGAGCTGATTCCACCATCTCCCTTCTTCCATCGGGAGACTAGACGTACTGCAGGTTATCACCGATACCTAGTCGACGTTCCACACATTCGAACGAAGCGCTTTTCCAAGTCCTTTATTATGCGCACAGCCAAGGACTGGAATTCCCTGCCTGCTTCGGTTTTTCCGAGTTCATATAACCCTAATCTATTTAAGTCGCGAGTAAACAGGCTTCTTCTGGGTAAGCTCGTTCCATCGTCGACATCATCTCTGCCCTTAGGGCAAGATTGAGGTCAAGAGCAAGCCCATTTATAATAATAATAATAAAAAAAAAAAATACAAATTCACCCACTGTTGGGGAAAGGTCTTTTTTCTGGTGCCAATCTCCACAGTCCTGTGCCAGCTCATCCAGGCTTTTTCGATAATTAATTATGATTAATGATAATTAATTATATAATCCGCATCAAGGATTGTTTTTACAGTATCCACGCGGGCGAAGCCGCGGGCATCAGCTAGTTGATTATAAAATAGTTGTCAAACAATCAAGTCGGTTAAAAAGTACACAGTTTTTTTTACATATTTGTGTCCACACACAATACAAAAGGACTGGTCTACAAAGTATACAAAGGGTCTGGGTATTTGTAAGTGAGTTTAAATGTTTGTGGACGCACCCACGATACAGGAGAAATTCCTAGTGTGGGGCAACGTTTTTGAAAAAAAAAAAAAATGCGACTTTTGAACGGATTGATTCTTCATCTTCAACATTATTATAGTATCACTAGCTTTTGCCAGCGGCTTCGCGCGCGTGATAATGACGATTTTCCATACAAACTTTCATCCCCTATTTAACTCCCTTAGGTTAGGGGTTGAATTTCATAAAATCCTTCCTTATTCCTTGTCTACATTATAAAGGGAACCTCTGTGCAAAATTTCAGCTTTCTAGGTCTAAGAGTTTGGGCTGGGCGTTTATGAGTCAGTCAGTCAGTAAGTCAGTCAGAACTTCTCTTTTTATTTATATATAATAACTAGCAGTTGCCCGCGACTTCGTTCGCGTAGAAATTTTGACTCTCTTGTCTGGACTGCCTGTGGCAAATGCCAATCGAAGCGATTATATTCCCTTAAACCAGTCCTGTCGTAAAATCTATTCCTACCTGAAATGTCTTAACTATATTCTATCTCTCTGCCAATTTTCAGGTACAAAAAGCCAAGTATTTCATATGGACTTACGGGAGCCCTTAGTCCAGGTCTTCCTTACAAATTTCTTAGCTTAGATCTCCTACTCCTAAACTCTAGACTTGTTAAATTTCAGGTTGTTAGTACAAAAAAAAAACAGTACATTTTTACAAACATGTGAAAGCCCTCAGACCTCCTTATTCTGGCCATGTTGCTAAACTCGCTAAATCTGTTCTTAGTCAACGTCTACTAACTATAAAGTACCTTCCTGCCAAAATTGTAGCACAAAAAAGGAAGGACTGTCATACAAACTCGCGTGAGCCCTTAGACCTCCCTAGTCCGGCCCTGTCGCAAAATCGGTTCTTAGCAAACTTCTACTCACCTACTACGTCCCTGCCAAAATTCAAGTTAGTAGCACACAAAATGATGGACTTTTAAACAAACTTGCGAGCGCCCTTAAACCTCTCTAATCCGGCCCTGCCACAAAACCTGTACTTTTGAAAAAGCAACGAAAATTGTACAAATTAAGATCATAATAAGTCGATGGTTCGATAAAACCTGAAACTGCAAATAATATAATACGCTTAAATGTTGGTACGACACGTATTACAATAACATATATAATCAAGACTTATCTTAATGTGAAAAAGTGAAAAAGTATTTCTTATTACGAAAAAGTAATCTCCCTTGGACAACACGTTCAAAACTGATTTTCACATTAAAAGTTATGGCGGAGACGTCAGACCTACAGCCAATCAGAATGATGCTAGTGTTGCCCGTGTTAAAAGGTAACGGATGCGTTCAGAAATTACGTGGAAGTAGAAATAAAACGTAACTAAAGAGTAAGTTACTAAACAGTAAATGGGCACGATTCATTTTGTTTTTCGCATTTTTTTTTATATTTTACTATGAAACCCCATAGAAAATCACTTTAATAAAGAAACTACATTTAATCAAGGTCTGTAATACAAAAAATGCACAATATTAACGCGACATATCGAATTTTATGAAGTGTTACATGTATGAAGTCGTAGGGTGGCAATTTGATTTTTGTATGAAACGCAAAAAACATCTTTTTAAAAAAGCTTTCTAAAATTGATTGAATACTATGGTTTTACCATTTATTCTTCACAACTTTAAAGTTTAATAGTTTTTCTTCACAAATATGTTATTTTTTGTATGTATGGTTAAATAAAAACATTGAAACTTTGTTACTATTTCGAGGCACACTTTTTTTTCAACAGATGTACACTTATTTTGAGAAATACTCATAAACTACGTCCGTCTCAAAAATCAAGTTAGCAGCTCAAAAAATGAAGGACTTTCATACAAACTGGCAAGAGCCCTTAGACCTCCCTAATCCGGCCCTGTCTCAAAATCGGTTCTAAGCAGACGTCTACTAACTTTAAACTACGTCCCTGCCAAAAATGAAGATTGTGGCACAAAAAATGAAAGACTTTCATACGAACTGGCGAGAGCCCTTAGACCCATCTAACCCGGCCCTGTCACAAAATCGGTTCTAAGCAGACGTCTACTAACTTTAAACTACGTCCCTGCCAAAAATGAAGATTGTGGCACAAAAAATGAAGGACTTTCATACAAACTTGCGAGGGCCCTTAGACCACCCTAATCCGGCCCTGTCGCAAAACTAATTTATAGCGCATGCTTACTGACTATAAACTACGTCTCTGCTAAAAATCAAGATTATAGCACGAAAAATTAAGGACTTTCATAAAAACTTGTGAGGGCCCTTAGACCACCCTAATCCGGCCCTGTCGCAAAATTAATTCATAGCAGACGCCCACTGACTATAAACTACGTCTCTGCCAAAAATCTAGATTGTAGCACAAAAAATTAAGGAGTTTCATACAAACTTGCGAGGGCCCTTAGACCACCCTAATCCGGCCCTGTCGCAAAATCCGTTCTTAGCGGACGTCTACTAACCATAAACTACCTCCCTGCCAAAAATCATCTTTGTACGTCCAGCGGTTTTCGAGATTTCGTGATGAATCAGTGAGTGACCTTTCGCTTTTATAGATATAGATAAAGATATTCAATATGATGACTATCGCAGATGCCCGATTGGTAGCAATAGGCTCGCCCCTATTACCAGAACTTAAATATGACTGGCAATAAATGTGGGTGTACTCACCTCTGCCTATCCTTTCGGGGATTACTTACAAGCGTGATGTTATGTGACTATCGCAACCTACAACAGAAAGTAAGAATATTCATAATACTCGTACAATTCTTTATTGATGATATAATTTTGATCATCTTTGTAAGCGGTCTAGTTCATTCTGCGTCCATCTCGTTGAAAACAGTAGTTATTATCCAATTCGTCGACTCATTATATTATTATAGCTATAATTCCTCAGCTACCTGTAATAAAAAGTGCATACGATTGTTAATTTACTCTTTAATTTTTTTTGATTCCAGTATCAATACCAACATGGACTTTGCAAGAGACTTTAGCAGGCTTAACCGTAGTTCTAGCACTATACCTGACACTGGTGGTGAAGGTATTACCAACGTTCATGAAGAACAGACAGCCGTACCAACTGAAGAATATAATGCTGGCTTATAACGCGTTTCAAGTCGCCTTCTCAGTTTACGTAGTTTTCATTGTAAGTGATGCTTGTTGCTATTATACTTTCTGTAGGTGCAAGTTGAATTTTTGTTTTTTTTTTTATGAATACTTACTGATTAGTTGGTACTGCAAACATGAGGTCTTGATTTCGATAACCAGGTCTAGCAAAGTGCTTTTGAGTTTTTCGTTCTTTTAGGAAAATCTCTTCTTTGTCTTTTCGGGGTTTGTGTAGATTACAGCGTGCTGCTTCCTATTGCATTGTTAAAAATATTAGGGGCTGAATGGGTATATTTTCTTTATGTCCTCTCATCCTAGAGAATGAGGTAGGCCTCTACCACTGTCTTTCGGAGATTAAAGCCGTGATGTTTTATTTTTTTATTTAATATTGTGTCGACCATAATAGATTTTTTATTCCCTATCGTGCAGGTAAAGCCACAATAAATTAACTTCACCTACTTTAATGCGCACAAGCAATTACTCATTAGATATATTCTAATTATGTCATTTGTAAACAAGAACCATAATAACAAAGGGAGCTAGGTAATTAAATACTTATTTGAAATCCTCCTTTGATTACCTAGAATAGGATGCTAAATAAGTCGATGATCTATTTCTATCCAACTGACTCAAATTTATTTCTCTATGAGTAGGTAATTATTTTTTTTTTTTAATATATAGCTGGTCCATTGCCAAGTCCAGATTTCACAGTAGGACTGTGAGCCTACATAGATCCTTAGGCAGATTGGCTATTTCTTTTAACAGCAGTTGTCTCTCTGCTTTTTACTGTAAATCCCTCCTACTCTCGTCTTCATATCAAAAATATAAACAAGCGTCTAATACCCAGGATACCTATGCGTCTTCTTTGTTTCTTCTGTCTTTCTTCTTAATTTATTTTATTGTTTGTTTCAGTATTTGAGATATATCTACAGATATAATGTTATTACAACGAGATGTCCTCAAGGAGATGATTTACAAGGGGTAATACTTTTTTTCTTATTATCGATTTACACAACTCTCCTGTATTTTTTTTTTTCCAGGCCAATGGTTTTTCCAACTTAGATACTGATGCTAAGAAGGAACATGGGTGGTTTTTAGTCAGTAGAAGTCTGACACTCCCTACCGCTCTGCCTAGAGCGGGAGGAGTCATTTGACGATTAACCACCCTCCAAAATAAGAAAAGCGTCAGAATAGTTCATAACAATGATCATAGCTAGTATAATTCAATCCATGTTCCATAATTGTGAATCCATTCAATAAGTATTTGCCGGAAGATGGACAGCGCCGTCGAGGCCGGCCCACATAGAGGTGGCGAGACGATCTAGACGCGTACCGCGAAGGCTGGTTCTCGCTGATCTTTGGCCCAGCAGTGGGACAATCCAGGCTATGAAAAAATTGTAGACAGTCAATTTAAACAATAATTTTACCAATTCCAGGTGGTCAGCGACATCTATCCATACTTCATAGCGAAACACTTAGACCTTCTAGACACCGTATTCTTCGTTCTCCGGAAGAAAGACAACCAGATCACCTTCCTCCATCTCTACCACCACACTTCCATGGTCACGTGGACGTGGTTGCACTTCATGCACCATCCCACGGATAATTTCGTGGTAGTGGGGATGTTGAACAGCCTCGTCCATGTTTTGATGTATGCGTACTATGGAATCTCGTCGCTTGGGCCGGAGTATGCAAAGTATATTTGGTGGAAGAAGCACTTGACTAAAGTTCAGTTGGTAAGTTCTTTTTTGGATTTTTTTATTGGTTTTTATTTTACTACTAGATGTGTTTTCATACAAAATAATTTCGCGTTAGTTATTACAAGAAAATTATAGTTTAAAATAACGCTCTCTCTTACATTTTTCTTAGCTTGACCCAAATAAAACTACTTATAGTTGGTGATATAATAGGTCACGTAATGTCACTATTGGTGCGCTTGTTATTCAATCTAAATCCGTACTAATCTGGCTGCATCTGAAATAAATATGTTTTGTCGAGTGACAAAACATATTTATTTCGCAGTACTCCCGAGTGCGAGTACTGCGACAGACTTTGGACCCGTCCGTCGCAATGCTAAGGAATCGAGAGGATATTGTCCAGTTAAGTATAAATAGAAAAGTAGAGCCTGTGCTGCAGTAGCTGAAAATAAATATAAAGTAGTGCAGTATTTATCAGTAGATAAAGCGTTTACCTAAGACAAAAGATCTTTCGCAATGAACACTGCGGATGTGTAGGAGAGTAAAGAAACCCTCCGTGTATAATTCAATTTAACAACAAAGTTACTACAGCCATCCATTAAAAAAAAAATGTACGGCAATGTGATATTCTCACACTATTACAGTCATCTAGTAATTGCATGACATCTTCAACTTGCATCAAGTTACAAATCTGTGCGACCGGATCAAATGCTTTTGCTTGTTTCATGATTGGCTTCGGTTCGTTAGTTAAGAAATATTGCACATGCATGACAGATTGCAATATCAGTGATATTCTTACTTTTAGGCCTCGTTTGGTACTGTGTCTTAGCATCAGATACAATATAGGTTGACTGTGGTGGCCTAATTAATATTGTTTCTGTCTTAAATCAAAATTTTTACATTATTTACGATTGATAGTGGGATGAAGCACAAATCGTGTGACTTTTTTAAAACTTCAGTCAAATTATTATTATTTAAGATGAAGTAGTTGTTTCCCCACGATATTTTCTTTTGCCGTTTTGAGAGCAGTAGTGATCGAATCGTGAGGAAAACGGCATGTCCTAGCTAGACCCTATCATTCGAAGACACGTGACACCTACCAACCCACACTGGGTCCGCGTGGTTTTAGCCCATTCTCTTTCAAAAAGACGACTCCCGTGTCCCAGCAGTGCAGCGGGACCATTATAGGCTGATAACGCTATACTTAGCATAACAATGCTATGTGTTGCGGTAATTATAACTATATCATTGTTATGCATACTTCAACAGAATATCACTACTATTTACTCTTAAAAAACAAACATTTCTTCAAAAGTATTTTGTACTGCAATAATATCTTCTCTATCTTACAGGTCCAGTTCGTCTTAGTGGTCTCCCATCTCCACTTCCAACAGAAGTGGTCTCCGTGCCCCATCCCCAACTTCTTCCACAATTTCTGCATGTTCCTCATCTGTTCCTTCTTCGCTCTCTTCTTGAACTTCTACATCAGCAGCTACAAGAGCAAATCTAAGAAGAGTAAAGCAGAACAAAAGAATGAGAACGTGGAATATGTTGTTGATGAGAGTTTAATGAAAACACGATAATTTAGAGATAACGGCTGTAAATGTTTTAAAGTAGTTTTAAGAATGAAGTATTTTATGATTGGCTGTTATTTAAAAGTAACCTAGCTGTTTCTTTCGGAGTTAATACGATTTTTTTAACTTCTACGGAATCTGGAACATTGATTGTAGGTACAATAGGGTATTTTACCAAAAAATTCTAATTAGTCCGTCTGTTAGATTATCGAAAAATATCGGATACGTGTTTTTTGTTTATTCAAATTAATAAAAATTGACGAAGATGATACCTGTCAAAGATCATGAGTGGGGGTTTTTCACGTCACTTTGTGGGTAAAAAAGTACTATCCTTGTGACGTCACACGACTTGACACGACTTTTCGAAGCACTGTATCGTCTTTATTTTTTGTTTACGTGAAAAAAGAAAAAATACGTGTCCATTATTTTTTGGAAATCTATCTGACGGACTAATTAGATTTTTTGGGTGAAATACCCTATTGATTTTAATAGTGGTTACAAATCCAGCATTAGCCAGCCCCATCCACTATTATATTGAGGACCTGTACTATACAAGTTCAAAGCGTGAACTTAAGGTATTATTACTGACGTGCGTTTGGCTGGAAGTTTTGGCTTCGTAAAGGACTCTATTATCTTTCTCTCTACCCAATTATCAACTGTCTTTATAATTAAGAGTGGCTAGCAAAATGCATCACTCAACGTGTGTGAACGGTCGTCCTTTTTTTCGTGAATATAGTAGTAGGTTATAAGGGCAAGCAAAGCTTGGAGGCTTGAAAGTAAGTACATTCACTATATGTGTAGCGAGAAATCCTGTCAGCGAAACTTCTTATCAAACAAAGTCAACAGCAACGACCTCATTTCCCTCTAAACCGCACCTAAAGTACTACTAGCATCATGGTATATATTTAGTCGTACACAGCTTTTATGAGTAAAGTTTTTGCGATGCTTAAAAGCGTCAATGTGTGAAAGACA
The DNA here is from genome assembly GCA_949775195.1 of Diarsia dahlii. Lineage (NCBI taxonomy): Eukaryota > Metazoa > Arthropoda > Insecta > Lepidoptera > Noctuidae > Diarsia > Diarsia dahlii. Next base: position 3,079,210 of record OX459194.1, on the reverse strand, counting down.
CCACTCCTTCTAAATAAAGTGCCAAGACTATCTGCACTTTGCCTTCTGGGATGGCTTTAAAAATGTTTTAGATGTTCAAGAAAAAAAAAGAAAATATTCATTACGCTATTTTCAATATTTATTAGTAGTATTTTCAAACTTAAATAGACAATGGAAGAGTTTAGAAAGGGGTTTTATTAAATACTGTTAGGAATCAGAAGTGAAATACGTGATCAAAATAAACAATGTTTAATATCGTTTAGATTACACTTTTACAAAAATATCACGACAAACATTTTAAACAATAATCAAATAGAAATAGCACCAGCAAAATGGAATAATCAGTACACGAGCAAAAACATAAACCAAAAATAGCGAAGCACACGATAATAGTCGGGTAGCAAGTCCTTTCCGAGCGCCGTCCAAGCAAAAAGTGACCGTTGCAACGCCGCTCGCCTCGTTTTATGAACTTCTGTCGGTTGCCGCACGACGACCGTACGCTAACCGGACGGCTACTGGCCGATGGCGTGACTTTGGGCCAACACGGGCTCTCCTGACGCTCTGACGTCCTCGTCAGCTTCCAACAAGGCGGCTGAGTCTTCGCTGTCTCCTTGATAGCGTGTCTCACAACGCCAGTGGGGCGTGCTGGCACCGTGGAGTGCCACGCACGACTGCGCCTGTAGGGCGCGCTAGCACCGTGGAGTGCCGCACACAACTGCGCCTGTTAGGGCGCGCTGGCACCGTGGAGTGCCGCACAACTGCGCCTGTAGGGCGCGCTGGCACCGTGGAGTGCCGCACACAACTGCGCCTATAGGGTGCGCTGGCACCGTGGAGCGACGCGCTTAACACGTCAGTAGCGCGCTGGTAGCCTGGAGCGACGCGCTTAACACGTCAGCAGCGCGCTAGAAGCCTGGAGCGACGCGCTGTACACGCCAGTAGGGCGCGCAGTCGGCCTGCAGCGAGGCGCTCGGCCTGCAGCGACGCGCTCAGCAACGCCAGTAGGGCGCGCAGTCGGCCTGCAGCGCGTGCGACGCGCTCGGCCTGCAGCGAGGCGCTGGGCTTCAGCGAGGCACTCGGCCTGCAGCGAGGCGCTCGGCCTGCAGCGACGCGCTCAGCAACGCCAGTAGGGCGCGCAGTCGGCCTGCAGCGACGCGCTCGGCCTGCAGCGAGGCGCTGGGCTTCAGCGAGGCGCTCGGCCTGCAGCGAGGCGCTGGGCTTCAGCGAGGCGCCCGGCCTGCAGCGAGGCGCTCGGCCTGCAGCGACGCGCTCAGCAACGCCAGTAGGGCGCGCAGTCGGCCTGCAGCGACGCGCTCGGCCTGCAGCGAGGCGCTGGGCTTCAGCGAGGCGCTCGGCCTGCAGCGAGGCGCTCGGCCTGCAGCGACGCGCTCAGCAACGCCAGTAGGGCGCGCAGTCGGCCTGCAGCGACGCGCTCGGCCTGCAGCGAGGCGCTGGGCTTCAGCGAGGCGCTCGGCCTGTAGCGAGGCGCTCGGCCTGCAGCGAGGCGCTCGGCCTGCAGCGACGCGCTCAGCAACGCCAGTTGGGCGCGCAGTCGGCCTGCAGCGACGCGCTCGGCCTGCAGCGAGGCGCTGGGCTTCAGCGAGGCGCTCGGCCTGCAGCGAGGCGCTCGGCCTGCAGTCGGCCTGCAGCGAGGCGCTCGGCCTGCAGCGACGCGCTCAGCAACGCCAGTAGGGCGCGCAGTCGCCTTGCAGCGACGCGCTCAGCAACGCCAGTAAGGCGCGCTCGCACCCTGCAGTGACGTGTACGTTCACAGCGTCGCTGTGGCAAAGCCCTGGCAACCACTGCTAAGGCCAGGCAGCGTTATGTTGCATCCACGTCCACGTTGCGTTACTCTGCAAACAAACAAATTTACAACAGAATTTTGTTCCGTTCGATCACTCCTGACCAAACTTTAGTTCCATTGGGTGGCACCAAATTCGACTCTCATTCATTAAATCAAATGTACTGGAAATTATCGAAAATACAACACTCAACTACCTTGAGTCATATACCATAGTCGTTCACACCAACCTTAAAAATTCTATTGCAACAAAAACTGCTGAAATCATCGAGTAAAACCTTTAACACCAAGGCTCTCTAACCGAGTAGTACAACAAGAGAGTAATCTCATTCATTAAGGAACATTCAAGTCGAGAATCAAATTCAAAGAAACATTCACCAAACAAAACTTGTCAGACAAGAATACCAATAGGCACGTAAAAGCACATTGCTAGCATATCACACAGACTTCTTCCACAACACTGTAGGCATAGGCTCCAAGTTTGCATACCCCTCAGATGTCGACTTCCACACACACTGTAGGCATAGGCTCCAAGTTTGCATACCCCTCAGATGTCGACTTCCACACACACTGTAGGCATAGGCTCCAAGTTTGCATACCCCTCAGATGTCGACTTCCACACACACTGTAGGCATAGGCTCCAAGTTTGCATACCCCTCAGATGTGGACTTCCACACACACTGTAGGCATAGGCTCCAAGTTTGCATACCCCTCAGATGTCGACTTCCACACACACTGTAGGCATAGGCTCCAAGTTTGCATACCCCTCAGTGGCTGTTGACATAGACACATTGTTAGCGTATCACACAGACTTTCACACACGCAGCTGAGGCCACGCGCTTGACCAAACCACACATTCTTATGTAATGGTTACTCTGCAAAGAGACAAATCTACGACAGAATTTTGTTCCACTCGGTCACTCCTGACCAAACATCCATTAGGTCCCACTCTCGTTGATAAAATCAAACGTGGCTAAACTGGAAATTATCGAAAATACAACAATCAACCACCCTGGGTCATGTACCATTGTCATTTAAATCAATCTTAAAAACATTATTGCGTCAAAAAAATGCCAGGTTCACAAAAATCATCGAGTAAAACCACAGATCTCTAACTGACTAGTAAACAAGTCGATCTCCCGTGTGTATCAATATTTGACTTCACACTACGGTCTTTCCAGACCCTGACCTCAACCAGAGCTAAACGCACAACATACAACAAACACACCCACTGTCTACTCGAGTTTCCTCAAAAACCTTCAATTTTAATCGGACTACGACTACACAATAATTACTGGTAATGTCTTACACAATACAGCCTATAGAATCTCTTAATTGGCTTACAACCACAACTTTACTTCATCAAAATCCTTATAAACATCAACTGATACGTAACTCATTGGCATCTTTCTTAGCCTATCATGTGTATTAGGCAACTTACTTCTTTAATAAAGCAAAACTTATCAGACTTTACAGTGCACCTGTATACGGCCTACGTCTTCACACGAAAAAACAAGTCAACTGATCATACGGCGTTTGATTGAGTTTGATGTGCCAACAACTGCACTTTTGGGTTTCAAATATACGGAAAACAAGACTTTTGACTGTATTTTGTTTTGTTCATAATAAATTGCGGTTTTTTTTTTTTTAGTATCAGATATACCACAAATCACAACGTTGCCCCTCACCAGGAATTTCTCCTGTATCGTGGGTACCTTCACAAATATTTAAACTAACATACACAAGTACCCGACTTAAAAAAAAACTATCTGTAGGTCATACAGATACTTGTATTCATAACGTCATTATAGCACAGTGACCATATCGACTTCACGCGGACACAATGACCGAAATTCGTGTTTAAAATGAGTCCACGTGCTGTTATTGGTCAACCAATCGTTAAGCGACGTATTAGCACCACCATGTAAATAACCACCAATGCGTCCGAGGCATTGCCAATCACCCCAGTGACCTTATAAACACACACATAACATCACGCCTGCAATCCCCGAAGGGTTAGGCAGAGGTACCCAGTATACCCACATTTCGCCAGTTATGTTAAGACATAAGCTTAACCATGTAAATAACCACCAATGCATCCGAGGCATTGCCAATCACCCCAGTGACCTTATAAACACACACATAACATCACGCCTGTAATCCCCGAAGGGTTAGGCAGAGGTACCCAGTATACCCACATTTCGCCAATTATGTTAAGACATAAGCTTAACCATGTAATAGGGGTGAGCCCATTGTCACCAACAGGGCACAAATCCAGAAAATAACACTTTGCCCGACCCGGGAATCGAACCCAGAACCTTCATGCTCAGTAGTCGCGCTTGCGACTAATAAATCAACGAAATATTAAAAAAATGGTTCGATCTTACTTGTATCAGGAACGAAAGTAAACCAACAATCCTGTCCGGAGCGTCGCCTCAACCGCGAGAGCGGTTACACAGGGCTTCGCGTCCTCACGCGGCTCCTACGACGATCTCGTTCGCGCTTGGAACGGCGATCGGTTCCCGAAACTTGCTACGTACGTGACCTTCCACTCCGCTTATGGTGGCTACAAGATCGCTTAGAACGAGAGGCACTAGTTTTTGAACGCGAACAACTCGATCTATCCATTGCTAACTACTACCGGCTTTTATCTAAAATTAAAAGCCTGAAAACTAGTTTTTAACTTGTGGGCGAAAATGATCTTTATCCCACTTCTGATGTTAGGAATCAGAAGTGAAATACGTGATCAAAATAAACAATGTTTAATATCGTTTAGATTACACTTTTACAAAAATATCACGACAAACATTTTAAACAATAATCAAATAGAAATAGCACCAGCAAAATGGAATAATCAGTACACGAGCAAAAACATAAACCAAAAATAGCGAAGCACACGATAATAGTCGGGTAGCAAGTCCTTTCCGAGCGCCGTCCAAGCAAAAAGTGACCGTTGCAACGCCGCTCGCCTCGTTTTATGAACTTCTGTCGGTTGCCGCACGACGACCGTACGCTAACCGGACGGCTACTGGCCGATGGCGTGACTTTGGGCCAACAATACTATAAGAAAATCGTAATTTTTGTGTCTGGCTTAATTTTTGGTATGTTTTAAATGATATCCTTTGGCATCATGTTTGGCATACAGATAGTTTATAACCTTTATTAACACATCCCGTTGTTATGATCCCAAGGAGCAACGACCAAACTCTACGTGTGCTGCGCATACGTTAGTGTTTGCATTTTAACCAATGATCTCTGACAAAACATAAAAATACTATTATCTATTTAAGCGAAAAATAATCTCTTCTGTTTGTATACCAGTGTGCTTACTCTCGAATATAATTCCGATAGATCGACATTGGAATTGTCAGTCAAACGTCAGTAATTGGCTGGACTCACTGAGTCTAGCCAATCCCTGACGTTTAACTAAACCAACTGACGTTTGACCAATGTCGATCTATCGGAATTATATTCCAGAGTAAGCACCCAGGTGCCCTAATATGACATCTTAAAACAGTCCTAACTTAATCTTATTCCAGTGTGGAAACGTGACAAAACTATACAGAGTGTAGTTAAGTAGTGAACGTATAGGGCCATCTCTTTTCACACTGGATTAAGAATAAGTTAAGTAGTAATGTTTTAAGACGTCATGGTAGGCCTGAAACAGGAAAACTGAACCTCCTCAACTGTAAAGTAAATTATTTATGGTAATCAATAATGATGCGTAAGACTAAGCCTTGACCTAACTGAAACTACCTATTTGGTATATATGCATAATCGATTAAAACGCCGTTTTTAGGATTCCGTACCTCGAAAGGAAAAATCGGAACCCTTAAAGGATCACTTTGTATTGTCCATCCATCCGTCCGGCGTTTGTCCGTCTGTCTGTCTGTCAAGACCCTTTTTCTCAGGAACGTGTAAAGGTATCAAGCTGAAATTTAAATCAAAAACTCGAATTTAGTGTCCCTTAAAGCTGTGAAAAAATCAAACTTCTCAGCTTACGCAATCAAAAGATACAGCCGTTATATCCTAATAATAAAAATATTTTTATTAATTTTAAACTTTGTTTGTACGGAACGCTCGGCGCGCGAATCCGAATCCCACTTGGCCGGTTTTATTTGTTACAGTTCAAATTATTTGAATTTTTAATAAGCCTCGCTTTGTAATTGTTTTGAATTTCAGTCAAAAATATCCGTATTATGAGTAGTTAGTCAATTTACAATGATTGTATACTGTCAGTATCAGAAGTAGATTAAAACTACTCAAAGTATCAAAGCAGGTTTCTTTAAAACTTGTTGTATCTGTGGTCGGATCGGATGTGGGGGGGGAAGGGATCACAATTATGTACTGATTACGTGTTAACCATTTTAGCGTCGGTGTCCCGTCCACCCTGTACAAATCAAATAAGGAAACTAAGGCGCCTCTTCTACATGGACTCTCATAATCTTCATCTAAGACACGTGAATACTAGAATATAATCATCATCAGCATAGCTCTTTCCATGACTCGTTGCGTGACTCTAAACTTGTCTAAGAGGGCAGCAGTTAAGGACCATGACTCTGTGCCACAATTCATCACTGAAATCACAGACTGGTTATAAACCCTCTTAAGACACTGCGGAATCTAGGACGAAAAGATGTAGCGTAGAATTTGAATAGTAGAACAGAGCACATTAATTATTTAAACAACATTATTTATTTTAACCTATTGTACCGGAAATAGATATTAATATAGACGCTACTTTACATAAATATGCGTCTATCCGAAATCTGAATGTTAGAATTAGGCTCACAAAACGAACATAAGTTTTAGTTAAAAAGTCTAGAAGTATTACACATTAATATTAATATTTTGTTATATAAAGATTATTCAATGTTTTGAGAAAGCATGTGATGAACAGACTAGGATCTTCTTTTGGCCACACCTGTCATGGGTAGAAGATAATAGTGAAATGTGTGAAGAGCAGCAGTGGCCTTATGGTGGTGCCCGCGACTTACGGGCAGAAGTCGTGGGTTGGAATCCAGGCAGGTGCATTACTTTTTGTAATTTATTTCATCACCACTGCTCTCAAAACAGTGAAGGAAAACATTGCAACCGGCATGTCTTAGAACCAAAAATTCTACAACATGTGACATCTACCAACCTGCACTAGGCCCGTGGTTGAGTTTTTTTTTTTTGTTTCTTAGTATAGCCCATTCTCTCTCATAGCTATAGAGGAGGCCTGAGTCTAAGTCATCATTATCATCCTCAACAACCTATTAATGTTCCCACTGCTGGGACACAGGCCTCCTCTCTATTAGGAGCATAATAGGTTGATTATGCTTTTGCAAAAGTGCATTCTCAAAAAAAAGGCATTCAAAATACTTGTAAGGATTTGAGAACTACTGGTCTGATTTCACGAAATATTTAGTAAATAGGAAGCTCTAATATCATGAGTCACCATCACCATGCCTTGCCTTTTCTTGGTTGGGTTCTAGTCTAGCCTCATCATCATCATCATTTCAGCCAAAAGACGTCCACTGCTGGACATAGGCCTCCCCCAGGCATTTTTGGGGGGGTTTGCCATAATCGCCACGCTTGGCAGGCGGGTTGGCGATCGCAGTATGGTTGTTACAAAGACACAGAGAACGCTGCTGCCCATTCTCTGGTACATCCCTTAGTCGCCTCTTACGACACCCACGGGAAGATATGGGATGGTGCTATTCTTTACGTCCGACACCACACGGAACTAGTCTAGCCTGATGCAGCTTAATACCAGTATTTTTGTTGTTAAACAATTGCCTATCTGACTTCTACAACCCAGTTAGTACTGGGATATCCGTTGGTAAGACTGGTTGTCAGACTTTTGGACCACTGACTACTGTTACGACTTCAAAGATTTACAAATTACAGCCGGGAGCAACAGCTTAATTTACTTATCGAGGTACAGCGGAAATGGGTGGTCTGTCATTCACAGACCAGAAGGATTACTCGAACTACTAATTAGCCACTAGCTCCTTGCATTATCACTGAGTGTCAAGCTTTACTTAAAATGTTCCTGTGTGTCAATTTACGAGTATGTCGCGAGCAATGCACGAGCAAAAGTTGGGAATAAAACTGGAATCACAAAAACACATTAATCATTGGCCTTCCACAGCTTCTGCGGTTTGGAAAATATCACGATCTATGTTAATAAGGATACCAATGTACAAGGTTGTGAATATATAATAAAAGAATAGAGCAGATCATCTTTCACCTCCGCCCCAAAAATCTTCAGCAAATAAGATACAAGAAGATCAAACATAAAAACTTTTTGCAAAAAAAAACAACCGACTTCAAAAACACCAAAAAGTGAAAAATAAACTTCAGAAGAAAAATCAGCTTCTGAAGTCGGTGACATTTAATTTTGTTTGTTTCATTTCGTTTTATTGCCACCGACTTCAGAAGCTGTTTTTTCTTCTGAAGTTTATTTTTCACTTTTTGGTGTTTTTGAAGTCGGTTGTTTTTTTTTGCAAAAAGTTTTTTATTTTTTCATTTTTAGTTGCAATATCTTATAGAAATACTTACTATGACACCTAACCCTTAACCTTCAAGATTCCCTGATTATTGCTTTCAACTCCTAACCTTTTAGGAGTAGTACCTTCCATCATCAGCTCATCAACATGAAGTGATGACTGCTAGATGCAAATACTTGTATAGCGTCAGATAAACACGAAACATGTAATACGTGCCTATGAAATTTGAGGGTTGCCCTCGATTTCTCTGGGATTTCATCACCAGGTCCTGGTATCCATACCATGGTCCACACGGCTACACATCAAGCTATACAAAACCAGTATAATCTGATCGTTCATTGTGCGAAAAGATCTAGTAAAGAGAGGCCAAGATTAACTGGTTTTGTATAGCTTGATGTGTAGCCCTTGAAATATCTCCTTCACAATAAAAAAAGAATCATTAAAATTGGTTCATAAACGACGAAGTTATTCGCGAACACACATAAACGAAAAATCTTCATAAAATAAAAATACTGGGCCAAACTATACAAAATTTTTATGGGACCAAATGGCAACCATTCCGCATCAAACTAAAAAATAATCACGTAAATCGGATCATAAATCGCAGCGTAATCGGTGTACATACATAACAAAAAATATATATACCGATCGAATTGAGAACCTCCTCCTTTTTGGGAAGTCGGTTAAAAATTCTAATTCTGACCTAATGACAATAAAACTTTGAATAAAATATAATATACAGATATTGCCATATAACTTTCCACCTATAGGTTAATATCAGTAAGTACAATAACTCTTGCATATTCACCTACTTGTACTACAACGATTAGTCACCAAAAACCAAAAAATCTACACAACAAAGTGAAACTATTGTAATACCGACAATCAATAATCGCAAAAAAAAAAAGTGAGTTAACCCTTATTAAAATAAAGGTATAATGCTTACCACTTAAGTTTTTTGTTTAAAAAAGTATTTTTCTTGCTTTGGCAACATTTGAATTTGTTAATAAGTAAAACGTTGTCTTTTTTTAAATTCAAATAGTGGGAACTTTTTATTTATAAACGTCACCCGTCCATATACGTCAATGTCAAAGTGAGCCAGTCGGCAGTTTGGTAAAAAAAAATTGAAATTGTTGTGACGTTTCTCAAAAAATTGTAGTTTTGTTCAACAAAAAATTCGGTAAGTGTTTTTTGCGTTCAGATTCATAAACTATGTTATATTCTTGTTGTTTTGCATCCATTATGTTGAAAAATCCGGTAATATATGCATGTTTTTTGATTGTGTGAAGTTATGGTTAATAGTGGTAAATTATATGCCATTGTGCAATCGTGCATAACTGTAAATTGGATTTACTAATATATTTATGTGACTCTGTGTGCTAAGTCATGTTTCAGGGTTTTTCACACTGCGGAGGAAGCTCAAGGAGAATAAATACATATTATTATCTACTTTTCATAATTAATAAAACTTTATTTTTATTATGAACACGAGTATATTTTATTTACCTACTACAAATAGACATTACATTCATATCTACATTCGAAAAAATGTTACTAAGTTACAATATTTTTTTTGTATTACTTAAATTACACAAGCAAATCCAGGGAAAACAACTAGTATATAAATTCGGTCAAATCGTATTGGATAATGGTAACTATTTTACCACCATCGTAATATTTTACAAGTCGATAATGGATAATGGTAAGATATTTACCACCGAAAAAACCCCCCTTTCCCTCCCCTTTTTAGTTTTTTTTTCATCAAAAATGAAATCAGCAGCCCCTAATTACCTAGAAACAAACCTCGTTTTCTCCTAAGGTTGTCAACTGAGGTTGTCAAATTAAATAATTGTTTGTCTCTCTGCTTTCTCCTTCTAAAATATTCTTACTCGTATAATTTGTGTACAAAGTGTTTTAAATATGAATAAACAAAGTGCATTTATTAATGAAGAAAGTCACGAAAAAATAGTGAAAGAAAATGAGTGAGGAGTGAGTACTCTATAAACATTCATTTTATTATTAGTACGCATCTATCATAAGTTTTATTGGTTTTTGCATTACTATTCTGCGAATCGGTCTAAAACGATTCGTTTTCTTATAAAATATCTAAAATAAAATAAATAATTTTCATATTTTTCAATGTTATGACACGTCAGGCTGTCAATACTTTTTCTTTTAAATTTTCTGTCATAGAGTTTCTTACTAGCTTAGTTAGTCTATGAAGGTTAGTTTTGATTTATATAATGTACTTACATCGCGCGAAATTCGAAGATCAAACTCTTAATACCGTTATTTTTGTTCAAATTTTTTGAATGAATAATTATTTTGGTGTGTAATTACACTATTAATACCTAATTATTTATACCTATTATTGCATAAGTTGATAAAAAATGCTATGCAATAGATTTACCGCGGCAGTCTCCGAGTGCCACACGTTTTTTTTTTTATGTTTGTTCGGGCATAACTCCGTCACTTGCTAACCGATTTGAAAAATTATTTTTTTGTTGGAAAGGGTATACTTTCGAAATGGTCCCATAATTTTTTTATCGAAATCGGACAAGCGGTTTTTGAAAAATCGACATAACTCAAAAAAAAACTACATTGTCCACATTGACCCATGAACATGTGAACCACTAAAAAGGGAAAAATAAAAACTTTTTAACAAAAAATAAAACCGACTTCAAAAAAAAAACACAAAAAAGTGAAAAATAAAAAATTAAATCAAACAAACAAAAGTCACCGACTTCAGAAACTGATTTTTCTTCTTAAGTTTTTTTTCACTTTTTTGTGTTTTTTTTTTGAAGTCGGTTTTATTTTTTGTTAAAAAGTTTTTTTATATTGCCAAATAAGCAGTTTATATCAATAAATAATAATTGTAATTAAATTCTTGTTTGTTTCATAAGTATGAATTTATGTATATTGGGGTCCATCAAACCCCTGGGTAGTAATAGTGTTTCTCCTGGAATGGGTAGGGTTTAAGGGTCATTCTGTATGAGTGAAAATATTATGGTATTATGTTTAGGAATGAAAGCGTTATGATTAAAAACAGTAGGATTTTAAATATATTTACAATAATGATATTATGAATTACAATTTTCGGAAACATGAGTGTTATGAACATCGCTGGTAGCACTACAAATAGTATGAATGAAAACTTTAGGATGAAAAATTTTAGGAAGAGTGATCATTCGGATTACAAATCGTTAGGAAGAACAATTTCGGGTAAAGAACTTTAGGTGAGCCAATGTGGACCCTATCAAACGAAAGGGTTTTCTGAGCAGAATTACTAGTAATAAAATTACATCACTCTCACAAAAGGGTTTTTTTTTTAATATAGTGTTAATATCCCGATAGTACGCTTTGTGAGATAATTTTGATCCCTAAATTCAGGGACTCTTACGAAAATTTAAATTTTATTTTTAACCCGTCCACAGCCCATGTCGCAAGAGTTGGTAATATTTATTAAACCTATAACAATAGTACTTAGTTAGGTTACAGGTTAACTACAATAGGTTTTATTTAATTATTGTCTTAAATTGCACTTGGCCCGAATTGCACATAAACTTGTAAATTCTACCAAATAATAAACGTAACCTATTGTTGAACTTATAAGGTTGATTTTTGATTGCCGGGATTTTTTGAAGAAAACGACGTGTATTTAGTATGCAGGTTTAATCGCTACTGGTTTCAACTTAGTGGACTGTCAATATACATGGATAGCTAGCTACTATAGCTACTACTTAAAACATATCTATAGGCTCAGTATACAAAACTCTTAATCTATTTGGACATTCCGCCCGCCAAAGAACATAGTTCTTTAACTACACTTAAAACTCAAACAATGGGAAAAAAAAAACTAAACATAAATAAAAGTGTAAATACAATCTCAAACCAAACATTCCTTTCAAAATCTTAACAAAAAAAAAACAAAACAAATCAATGATTAACAGAACAACCTGTATCGTTCTTATTACATAGGTACCTAATAGGTTAAGTAAACATTCAATGAACGCAGAACACTACGTTTCAAGACAGGCGTATTCAAGTAGGTACATTGATAACAAACAGGTTTTATAAGTAGGTCATTAGCACATAGGTAAAGAGTAGGTTTGGGATAATCATCATAGTACAATATTATAACAGAAATACAGTGGCTTTTTCAAACTTCATTTGGATAAGTAGGTAAAATAAACTGAATTTGAAAACAATTTAAATCAATTTTAACGAAGTTTTAAATGATAAACAATATATAGCAGGAAACTATAAACAGATTTCATTTAGTTAAAATACATATTTTGCTCATTGGACACTTATATTCACCGGTTTTACACCTTACAGATACAACTCGGGTTACATTATCTGGTCCAGGATATTTTTTGATAATTTTACCAAGTAACCATTTAGCTGGCGGTACATTATCTTCCTTTATAACAACAATATCGCCTATTTCTGGTTCATCACGTTTAGTGGTCCATTTATACCTTTGATTTAAATTAACTAGGTATTCCTTATACCATCTATTCCAAAAATCAGTTACAATTTTTTGCGTTAATCGCCATCTATCCAAACCAATAACATTACAATTAGTGTAATCCTCATCTGCAATATTCAACAATGGTTCGCCTACCAAGAAGTGACCTGGTGTCAAGGGCAGAGGGTCATTCGGGTCATCACTCAACAAGGAAATTGGTCTCGAGTTTAAACACGCCTCCACTTGCGCCAGGACAGTCGACATTTCTTCGTATGTGAGTGTACTATTTCCTACTACCTTTTTCAAATGGGTCTTAGTACCGCGCACCGATGATTCCCACAGCCCACCAAAGTTAGGCGAGTGGGGAGGAATATAATGCCAGGTGGTTCTTTCTAAAGAAAGTAGCTCGGATAATTCTCCAGGAAGAGAAGATTGGGCACTATTAAACATGTCTCGCATTTGCTTATCGGCGCCAACAAAATTAGTACCATTGTCACTGTATAAGTCTTGACAATGGCCTCTACGAGCAGTAAAACGTCTAAACGCCGCAATAAACCCCTTGGCAGTCATATCAGTTACTGCTTCTAAATGGACTGCTCGTGTAACCATACACACGAATATGCAAATATAACTTTTATAAGACTTGGCTCCTCGGCCTGGCGAAAATCTAATAAAAACAGGACCACAGTAATCCACACCAGTAGATTTGAATGGCTTACTGGGTTTTAACCTTGCCTCTGGAAGCAGGCCCATTAGAGGAGTAGTCTTCCTTGTGGAGTATCTCAAACAAATAGTGCACTCTCTAAAATATTTTTTAACGCGTTCCTTACCACGTAAGATCCAGTACTTGGTTCTCAAATAATTTAACATAGCCTGTGGACCACCGTGCAATGTTTTTGCATGAGCATCCGCAATTAAAACTTTGGTAAAATGATGGTTACCAGGCATAATTATTGGGTGCTTCGTGTCATAACACGCGTCCGATTGTGCTATGCGTCCACTTACTCTTAGTATCCCCTTTTGGTCCAAAAAGGGACAAAGAGATCTTAACTTACTCTTTTTAGGCACACTTCCTCCAGTCTTTAACCGTTTTATTTCAAATAAAAACTCGCGCTCTTGTACTTGTTTAATGCATGCTAATAAAGTCTCGTTCATTTCATTTGGTGTGATATATTTGGACAGTATAGATCTATTATCTTTATTTACTTTATAATTCAAAACTCGTCTACAATAGGATACAACTTTTAATAGTTTATTTAAAGATGAATATTTTAACCAAACAAATTCTTGGTCAACGTCAGATAAAACGGATAAAGATTGGATTCGTTCCTCTTCGTGTGTGTCTTCAATTAATTTACTCTCTGTGTGTACTGTAGTTTCTGACAACCAGTGCGGTCCTCTCCACCACAATGTATGCTCACTCAACTCCTTGGGCTGCAGACCACGCGAAGCACAGTCCGCAGGGTTTGTCTCTGATGAGACATGACTCCACTGGTGGTAATCCATAATATTTAATATAGTGGACACTCTGTTGCTAACAAATGTTGCCCAGCGACTTGAGCCTCCTTTGAGCCATGCTAGCACAATGGTGGAGTCGGTCCACCCATAGAGATGTTCCTTTGGTATCTCCAAAACTTGTGATACTTCACATATAAGCTTGGCTGCTAAGGTGGCACCGCACAATTCAAGTCGGGGTATAGAAATCTCCTTCACGATTGGGGCAACTCGAGTCTTTGCGGACAGTAAATGTACATGCACTCGATTTGAACTATCAATCACTCGTATGTAAACTGCCGCCGCAAAAGCTGATTTAGAAGAATCTGAAAATACGTGTAACTCTCTCTTGCATTCTTGTGTAAAATTTACCCACCTAGGTACCTTAAGATTTTTGAAATCTGTTAGCTCTTCTCTGTATTTTAGCCACTCACCATGTAATTCTTCCGTCAAACTCTCATCCCATCCAAGACCAGATTTCCATAGTTTCTGAATTAAAATCTTAGCTTTAACTATCACTGGGGCAATCCAGCCTAAAGGGTCATACAATCTCGCTACTTCAGATAAGACTTGTCTTTTAGTGACTAAATCCTTAGGTTCAGGTAAGTTTACTACGTATTCAAAATTATCATTCTTCCTATTCCAACTCAAACCTAACACTTTGATTAGATCATTTAACTTAATAGCTTGCCTTTCACTCAATTCAGTTTTCCCAATCTGCTCTAAAAACTTGTCACTATTGCTATTCCATTTCTGTAACTCAAAACCACCACTCCTCATTAACTCATTCATCTCCTCATAAATTTTAATGGCCTCTTTAACCGTGTCACACCCGGTCATTAAGTCATCCATGTAATAGCATTGTTTTGTTATTCTCGCAGCTAATGGATACTTCTTCTGTTCTAACTCAGCAAGTTTGTGCAATACCTTGACTGCTAGATATGGCGCGCATGCTGTACCGAACGTTAAACGTAACAATTTGTAACGTTGCATAGGCTCCGACGGATCAAATCTCCAGACAACTCTCTGGAAATCTGTGTCCTTGTCTGCCACTCTTACCATCCGATACATTTTCACTATATCGGCTACGATACAGACTTTATGATGACGCCATCTCATCAATATGTGCCTTAAATCTTGTTGTAATCTTGGTCCAACAAGAAGCTCATCATTTAGTGATGTATTGTTGTCACCTTTGCTAGAAGCGTCAAAGACAACTCTCACTTTAGTAGTGTTTTTGTCTTCTCTCACCACAGCATGGTGAGGAAGGTACACAGCTTTAGACTCTTGTAACTCACTCTCAGAAACCAGTCTCATGTGGTTCATACTCAAATACTCACTCATAACCTTATTATATTCTTCTCTCAACTTTGAATCTTTCGATAGCTTTTTCTCTAAATATTCTAACCTCTTCATTGCTCTCTCTTCCGTATTACCATAATGGCACTTAGGATTGTCCGTTGCAAAAGGTAATCTTACTATAAGTCTCCCTTCATTATCTCTCACTGTAGTTAACTCAAACAAATCCTCACATGCTTTCTCGCTATTAGTCATCTCTTTCTTTATTAAATTAGGCTCATCTTCCATCTCCCAAAACCTTTTAAGTAACTCATCCTTCTTTACCTGTACATGCATGCTAATGAGATTATCCCTTGCTAACGTGCGAGACCCCTTTGACATTTTTCCTGACAAAATCCATCCAAACACCGTATTTTGTGCTATTAAACTACAATCAGGATGCTTCATAACACCATCAAGCAATATTTCGCTATAAACCTCTGCACCTAGCAAAATGTCGATCTTACCTGGCGTCGCGTACGTAGGATCAGCTAAAGGAAGATTGTCAATCTCTACCCAATTGGAAGTGCTCACGTTAGTTGAAGGAAGTAGTGACGTTAAGGAATGCAATACATAAGCGTTAACTAGGATGTAACTAGCTGGATTATGACGCGATTCCAGGCGAAGTGAAACCGTGTTTTTTATCCTCATACGACCATCTCCCAGCCCTGACACCCAGCCGCTTACTGGTTTGCGAACAAGACCTAATAATTGCACAGTTGACTCAGATACAAAAGATGCCTGTGACCCTTGGTCCAGTAAAGCACGAATTATTTGTTTAAAACCGTTAGAACGGATTACCTTAACCTTAGCCGTCGCAAGTAGCACGCTGTTTGGTTGTAGCTCTCCTCTAGAAAATGTAGCAGTTATGGTTGTGTCACCTCGTGATGTACTCGCTCTCTCCTGTTGTTGTTCACTCGGTGGCACGGGAGCTGCCTGCTCCAGGCTACTGGCTGGCTCCTGGTTCTCTCTCTCAAAATGTAACAACGTGTGATGTCTTCTCCCACATTTCTTACAGCTGAATGACTGACGACACTTAATTGCTGCATGAGTCGGTGCCAGGCAATTAAAACATAATTTACTTGTTTGAACAAAGTTCTGCCTTTCCTTAGGTGTCATAAGGCTAAAACGCTTGCACTGATTGAGATAATGAACTTCATGACACATCGGACACTCTTGTTTGGCCTTAGACTTGTTCTCTTTCTCCTTCTCTACTGATGCGTGAAAAGATTTTGACTTAGCTGCAGGCTTAGCTTGTTGCGCGGCGCGGTTCCCGTTCGTATCTATCATTTCTAACGTCCTGAATCGGAACTCCAAATAATCTCTCAATTGTGTCCAAGTGGGCAAGTCATCACTCATCATATTTATCTGCTGTTCCCACTGTTTGACCGATTCCGTGTCCAATTTCGAAACGACTAAGTGAACGACAGACGCGTCCGCGTAACTGGATTCCGTACTAATGCCTAAGTTTTCCAAAGATTTAAGACAGGTAGATGTCGTATCCAACAAACTCCTAATTGCATTGGCTGACTCGGTTTGAATTTTCTTTGTGCCAAACAAAGTTCTCATAATAGCGTTGCAGTTATAACGCTTATTATTGTATCGCCGAACTAACTGATTCCACGCTTCTTCATAATTTGCATCAGTCGTCGAAAAATTACTTAATAGATTTAATGCTTCTCCACTCAAATTGGACTTGAGGTAATGTAATTTCTGTACTGATGAAATGTTCTTATTATTATGTATCAATGAAGAAAACATGTCATAAAAGGTTGGCCACTCTTCATATTTACCCCCAAAAGTAGGTAATTGTATGCGAGGTAGTTTTACATCACTGCAATGATTTATGTTCTCGTTATTGGTAACCGCTGGGTTAGAAAACCCGGTAACTGGCGGTAAAAACTGTTGTAAAGCTTCTCGTAAACTTGATTTATACTGTACATAAAGCTCCTCAAAAGTCTCATATTTTCCTTCGGTAAAATAATCCGAGTCTTTCTTATTTTTCGCTTTTGCAATTACCTCCTTGTGTCCGTCTTTAAAATCTTTAAATAGTTGTTCTAACAATTCCAATCTCGTTTCTAAGTATTGACGTTTAATTCTGTCTTTCGGCGTTTTCTTAAAATTTCTCTCAGCTTTCATCAAATTGTCGAACAACTCATCTTGTAGCGAAAAAAGTGCCTCCATTGTGGTAAACTGGTACAGCACAAACACAAACACAAGTGATAAACTCGCACAGCTGTCTCAGCAAACAACACACCGATCAGTCACTTGTTTTAGGTAATAATTTCTCACAAAGTAACAGTTTGTTAATTAAAATCTCTTGACCACTCACTCAATGTACTGTTATTATGATTTGCACCAAAACTCACATAGTCCTAATAAACAAGTAACAGTTTGTAGTCAATCAATATCTACTGTACTTAATAACTCGTTTGCACATTACAAAATGTTTTTTAGCAACACGTGTCTCCCGACGACTCCTTATCGCACTCAGGTAATATTCTTTTGTTCTCGCGGGCCGGCAGGGCTCGATGCTCAATAACACGATCCGGCTCGAATACGGACCAAAATGTTGAACTTATAAGGTTGATTTTTGATTGCCGGGATTTTTTGAAGAAAACGACGTGTATTTAGTATGCAGGTTTAATCGCTACTGGTTTCAACTTAGTGGACTGTCAATATACATGGATAGCTAGCTACTATAGCTACTACTTAAAACATATCTATAGGCTCAGTATACAAAACTCTTAATCTATTTGGACACCTATACTAAATAAAGTATTTATAAGTTTAAGCACACTTAATGGAGCTCATTAGCTACCTATCCACCGGTTAGATAACATAATAATACATTTGTCGTATGTAACGAACTAGTTCTTCAAACTCTGAGCACTACACCTACTTCTTGTAAACTAGTCTTCATTCATCCGGAGGCTACGTCCGTTGCGTGCGCGCAGGTTCGAAGCAATAGCCTCAGTTGCCTTCCAATCACCGCGCTAGTCGCTCGTGCCACCTACGGAGCGACTCGGAAATCGCGAGTGATTTTGAAATTTTATAAAAAGGATCTTTTTTATAAATTTTCATTTTTTTTTGTAGTTTTTTCACATTTTCGTCTGTCGATCGCACCAAAAAGCGAAGGTTAGTGTTTTGGTTTTTTTATGTGTGATTTGCATTAGAAAGTATAATTTGACTGAATGTGTGACATCAGTAACCTAGATAAGTAATTTTATGCTGAAAGTAATATTTATAGTGTGGGCATAGTAATAATAATTTTTGTGACATCGAATTTTTACGTCGACCTATCGATGTTATTGTTAGGAAATCGTGCTGCACCTATGTTTATTAATAGATTTATTTGGAATTTGGAGGTCCAACTCCACTTGTGAATCTTAAAAAGGATATAAACCATATAATCAGAACCTCATTAAAAGTCGTAACCATGAACTCTGTTGTATTTACAGTTATGGAAATAAGATAAATAAAAAAAGAGCTTTCGTCCTGCATTTTCATTTCTTTAGAAAACCAATTGATTAAACTCATTGGTATCAAAACACTTTTACCTGTGAAGGACCTAACCGGCCATTAACTTTCGACGTAATACTAAATTAGCGAAAAAGAAAACTGCTTATTTATGACGCCAATTTACCATTTCAACTAGCATAGATATATAGCTCTACGACAGAATCATTAAGAGGAACTCTACTTACCTACATAGATAACTAACATATAACTATAAACTTATGTTGCCTTAGAAAATTACCTTACTTGTCGGAAGATTCATGAAAATTAATGTTTTCCCCACAAACGACCGATCTAAAGTAAACAATGATTTCCAATTTTGATTTTTCGATATACTCTTTAGGTTCTTAATAATAACATTAATTTAATATCGAACGCACCGCCTACGTCACACATGTCGGGTTCTTCTGTCTCACGAAAAATCTATTGGAGTCATTCGCTCATTTTTAGGACTAGAAAAAAATACCTATAATACAGTTAGTTGAGCAGTTTGATGATCATCTAAGTATGGTAACAAACTACCTAGCTAGCAGACAATTCATAAAGAAGTTTAACGTTTAAATAAGTATAGAAAAACTAAAAGAAAAGAAAAGCGTTGCTAAAACAATGCTTCCATTTCTTAAAACATTTACGATGTACGCACGATGCGTATCTTTGTCACCATATGTTATTGCAATCTCTAAGCTGATCACTTTACGCAAACTACCGGCAAACAGGTATCGTATGCCAGGTTGAGCAATGAAGCATTGAGCATTGAGTATAATAATACTCAATGCTCAATGGGGCTAGCAATATCGTTTTAAACTTTTGCGGTTGAGCATGTTTGTTTACAGCGTCAAAGATGTGTTGAGGCGGAAAATCATCCTTTGTTTCGTACTTTACAATAATTTTGTCAGTGGTATTTTGACTGTTTTCCTGATGATCGGTAGGGATGATGAAACATGCTGCGAAGACTCCTAGTAAATTAGTAAGGACAAAGAGAGAGGAAGAAAATATGTCTCTTTTCCAAAAACACGTTTTCAATGTTGAATAATCTCTAATTATTTTTTATCCTGCACTTTTGCAGTTAGATTTAGTCTTACACCATTACCCTATGTAATCTCTTTCTCTGTACCCAACATTTCGTAAACAATACTCATAACTAACCCGTCTTCTTCATGTACGTTACTCTTAATTTATAATCATTCTTCGGAAAATTCAAGTCTTTACTTTATCTACTCGTAGCATTCATTTGAACATTTCCATAGATCGTATCATAATCTAAATACATGATACAAACAATGGTTCAATTTTCTAACTCTGATTGGACTTTGATACTGTTAGACGACAAGTTAATTGCAGAATTTAGTGTTTTTGTCTGACCCTAGGTTACGACTGCAGCGGTCGTGATTATACGTCTGAGTCTTGTGGTTCAAAAATACATAACGTAATGTTTTTTGGTAACATTGGAGATAAGATTTACTTAAGGCGAGGTTACCCCGATAAATGTCGTCAACAATAGCGTTTTACTCGTACATGGAACGGATTTAAATTTTGAAAAAAATGTACTACTTAATTGACACTTCGATCATGATGTCGGGCATGCGATACACGATTACTTACACTTCACTGCATCCAATTAAATCGCAAAGACATGTCCAAATGATGGCTAAATAATCGTTTTTACTTGAGTTATATGAAAAATAAAACTTATATCATAATAAAGGTCGTAAAAAATGTGTGTTATCTCGGGTCACATAATGTATAATTTCTTTATAATTTTTCTCCAAGAGAGAAAAAACAGTCAAAATTTAGGCATTATATCGTTCGCGCGGCAGGGCGGGGTGAGGTCGTGCGTACATAAAAACAAAGTAGTGCAACCTCGCCTTAAGATTCTAGCAACAGTTCGGCTTATTTAGAATCGAAAGGATGATATTTACATGCTCCCATTATCATTAGAATCTCCTCCCCTTTGTGTGATATTTCCGTAATCTCTATCTGTGGAAGCCTTTATCATCTCTTCCCAGAGGTCTGCGGTAGGTCGTGCACCCATCTGGCTGTTTACTACCTCACAATGGAATATTGATAGTGTTTTTATATCTTCTTGCTCTACTTCTAAAGTACTAAAGACTGGTGCAACATGTTTTTTCCTTACTGCTGATGGCAGCCGGCAGAGATCTGATTTGCGTCGTCTAGTAGTAACTTCTACGAACCCTGCTCTAGGCACTTCGGCCGGTGAGGTTAACTGTCATCATGTTCTGACCCATTTAATCATGGTCGATGATCTTTGGGGTTATGATTTAGCCACGGACTCCTACATTTCATAGCCACATTCAGACTTCACAGATTTCTCGCAACTTGACTTCCGTCCTTCGTCATCTGATCATTTAAGTGTTTGCGAGCACTAAATGTCATCTTGTTGACTTTGCCCTTAGATGGTAAATTTAGAAGGAATCAGTCATTTAAGTACGTACGTAAGTACTTTAAGTGCTTAATTAGTTTTGAATTAAGTAATTATAAACCCAAGCCTTGACATTTAGTTCATTATTGTTACAAATAAAATCATTTTATCAATATTAAACTTGTTGATTTAAAATCGTAACTGTAATGGAAAATACACAAAAGATTCCGTAACACTAACATTAGGTATAACATTTCCTTACTTAAAAATGGCAGAACACTAGATTCTTGACCACAATCATTATCTCATTTTGTCACCCAGACAGAAGGCTTCTTTCAAAGTAGTATTAATATTTTCTGATATCAAGGAACGTCTCTATTCTGCTTATCACTTCATTTCGCAACTATTGATCGCCATTACCCACATCCTTAACCGCCACACTAAAAGCCTCATATTAAACACTATTAATTTTGAAAAAAAAAACAGAAGAATTGATTCGGTAAAATCCGTTCTAGTTTAAACATGCGCCTGTTTAGATCATTGATCAATACTTTATCTGTAACAAGATGGATTCAATCATACGTAATGCTATATGAGTTATTAACTTTCTAATTACACTGTAATATACTATTCATATCTCCAAAACATCTCTCTACTTCCAAAAGAAACAGAAACTAGATTTTTAAGGGGGTTTCCTCAGGGAGATGTGATAGGGCCGACATGTGACGCCCTTCAGAGCTAAATTTTAAAGTTCCCTAATGTTCCTACCTCTTTTTTTTGTAAGCCGTAATCCACCACTCGGACCTTGACTTGGTGGATCATAATCTCTTCAATCACTCAGCACTCAGCATTCTATAGTCCTACAGCTAGACATAGGTCACATAGTACTCTCATGCTGTACCACAATACCATGTCCTCAACCTTCTACATCCAGTCTGAGCCTGTTACTTTTCATCGCTAGATCATCTATCATCTTAATCTTTTTCAAGTTTAACGTGTTCTCTAAGACTGCCGGGAAATAAATATAAAATATCTGTTTCATGATCTTAAAAAGGCGGATTCATACCATACCTTTGAAGTATCGGTCTCTAGGTTTGTACGGTGAGAGTCAACGAGACTTTAAACTTGAAATTAGTTACTTAACCTGCAACATTCCAAACGGTATCATGCTTAAAACTATGTGTGTCATTCAAATGATAACTGTAATCATTTTATAGGTTTTTGATGAAAATTCGGAGGTTCTTTATTTTTATTGCTTGAGTTTCTATTAAACTTACTTCTGATTTGGTACTTACTAAAACAAAATTGATGTCTGAAATTCGATAGTTACTTTGGAAAAATATTTGGTCAAATTATACGGTTTTATTGAAAGGCTGATGACAATGAGTAAAATCGCTATGACTAAATGGGTAAAATTTGCATGAAATCAGCTAATAAACCATTACTAAAAGTCACGTGTTATCATAAGAAAAAGCTTCCAAGGAATTAGTTTCACTTAATCCATTGATTACTTACTTAAAAATAAATTCTTCAAATGGTTGTATTAAAACCAAATTATAAATACAATTTTGTAAACACGTGTCTCGTGCAAAGTTGCAATATAAAAATTACTATAGCCATTTACAAAGATTGCTGTTTCTAAGATTAATTACTGTTATAAATTATACAAAACGAGTTTTGAATGAATGAAAAAATCAATCGGATAATGTTCAGTTTCATCAACTGTTAGTAACAGTTTACACGAACATTATTGGTTTATTACCCTATCAAAAGTACATTTTGCTATCACAGTATTTTAATTACCAATTTCAGTGGTTGCAACGAAATTGGAATTAATAATTATAAATGTTGATTTATAATTATTAATTCCAATTTCGTTGCAACCACTGAAATTGGTAATTAAATTACTCACAACACTAGAATTACTAACCAAGTTAATAACATAAACTATGATAAAAAAAAATCGATGGATGGCAAATTACAATATACAATATACTAATACTTGGAAGACGATTCAACAATCGTCTTCCAAGTATTAGCAACATTGTAAAATATGCTGTAATTTGCCATCCATCGATTTTTTTTTATCATAGTTTATGTTATTAACTTGGTTAGTAATTCTAGTGTTGTGAGTAATTTCGATTGCTTGTTCATGCGATGTGATCATATTAATTAAATAATTAAATTTAATTATTGTACTGTATTTTTTTTCAATTAACATCGTTTATCACATTGCTTTTAAGCACGGATACTCCCCTCCCTCTCCCCTCCCTCCAAAAAACGTTAAATTTTACAAAACGAGCTTTTAAACCATATTGTTGTTATATCTTCCAATCTTCCCTGTCAATCGTCACGCAATCTTTTGCTCCTTTTTCTTTCATATCACTCCTCATGCAATCCATCCATCAAAATTTATATTCATCACTCTTTTTGTCACAAGCGATTCGCACCTATTCATCACATGCCCCATTCGATTCCCTTTCATTTTTTCTGTAACTGGCACAACCTTCAAACTTCCACTAATATACTCATTCCTTACCTTAACCTTTCTTGTCACACCACACATCCGCTTCAACCATTCTTATCTTCAGTATTTGCAATCTCTTTTCATCCATCTTCTTCGCAGTCCAAATTTACTTAATCATCCTCTACACCATCCAAAAAATGTAACATAATATTACCATTATTTATTCTGTGTTATTTGGACTTAAGAAGACCGTTGTGTGATGTTGCAGAACTGTTTTTTACTAGGCTTCTGTTCTAGCACAATTCCAAATAAATGCAAACATGTTAAAGGTGTCGACTTACGTAAAAGTGATGGGGTCAAACAAATCATCTCCATCATCTATAGACCTATGCAACATAATCATTTCAACAATATCAATATCTTTAATATCCACTATAGGAATCTCATATCAATAAATTTTGATATTATGCAATATTGCTGTGAATCTTAAAATCATAAATCTGTAACTTTTACTGGTTTCAAATATGCGTAAATAATTTAGTTAGGACCTAATAGAGTTGCTTAATCGAATTAACATTTTTATGATATTGAGAATGAAAGTCGTAACGTAACACTAGAGGCATAGATCCTGTTTTTAACTGATGGTTCAACTAAATGACGGGCTCGTTGACAAGAAATAACCCAAAACTAACATTTTATGTTAATTCTGCAAAATCACCAAGAATCGCAAAATTTCTAACGCTAAGGCTAATATTTCGACAAATGACCATTACCACGTTTGTGTGGGAATTAGAAAATGCAAGTGTGCATGTTTTTGCTGCACCTGATAATACAGAGATGAAACGATGTAAGAGACATTGAGCATGTTGTTGAATTTGCAGCTCTCGGCAATAAACCAAACGTCGCAAATACAACAGCGCTTTCAATGTCGCTTACGGCATTTCCGACTTTGCTTGCCGTATAATTATAGAGTCTCGTAAGACATGGTGAATCGGCAGTATTTTGTTAGGCGTGCGAATTAAATGCATGAGGGTACATAAGATTGCATGATGTAACAGATGGATCATCTTATTCAAATTCTTTAATTAATCTTGGTTAACATTCTGTAATTTATTATTGGATCTAGACATTTTATAAATAACGATGGTTTCTAGTTTGTTAATCGAAAGTACGCACGGTGACTAATCAAGTTATACAAAACCAGTTAATGCGAATCTTATATTTTACACGAACGTCTCTGTATGCAAAGTGAGGACTCTGGAAATGTATAGTTCGATGTTTTGCCGTGTGCACCAACATCCACTTAGTATTATTCCATCTTTACTGGGGCAGGCTTCCAGTCTATCACGGATGCAGTCTGACTTTTGGACTTCTGATAACCCATAACGACTGTCAAAGATTTCTAACTGCTGTAATATCCTAACCAAGGCAAAGGGGACGTCTTTATATGTAATGGCTGGTCACCCATCTACCGATCGACCTTTTGTGAGCATGTCCTTAAACTTGAATCTCGACCCATGCTGCTGTTATATTAAACCAGAAACCCCACAATGTGTTTTATAGGTCACTTAAGGAAATAACAAACATGAAAATATTAACAGTTTTTCTGACATTAATTAATAAGGTACTGAAATTTTTCAAGGGAAATCAAATCCGGAAAAGTGTACTACTTAATTGTTTACGTTTTTACTAAGGGGTCATGGCACATGATACTTATGGAATGAATGAAAAAATAGAATCGTAATAACAAATTATTAACATATTATAGGCGGTTTTCCGGACATTATGGTTAACGGTAACTTCGTCACATATTTCAAGGACAGGTTAACGATGCAGGGTTACACCCGGTAGTTTATTGTTTTTCTAACAAGTTTTAATAAAATCGCAGTTAGTTAGTTGTTTTGTTTATCAATTAAATATTGATGAACCTTAACTTTTCTTACGTTTCCGCTTTTAACAAAATATCATGTGTTTTAGCTTCATTGTTTTGTAAATATCTGGATGGATATATATACATATATATATATACATATATATATATGTATATATATATAATAGATATATATATACGATGGATGAACTGTGTTAAGAATGATATGGCAAGAAAGGAGGTGTCTCATGAGATGACGAGAAACAGAGAAGTATGGAAGATGAAGACAATGCTAAATAAGGGCAAGAGATGACGATGTTATTAAATATCCAATATGAGTCTGCTACGAGTATATTATAATAGTGTAGTAAATAGTATATTTCTAAAAATCTAAATGACTAGCGGACTTCCCGCGGTTTCACCCGCGTAGAACCCGTTCCCGTGGGAATACAGGGATAAAAAGTAGCCTATGACACTCAGCAATAATGTGGCTTTCTATTGGTGGAAGAATTTTTAAAATCGGTTCAGTAGATCCCGAGATTACCCCTTACAATTTAACAAATATACAAACACACAAACTTTACTTCTTTATAATATTAGTATAGATTAAATTAATAATCTTAATATAACTTTAATTATTACTGAGGTAAACTAATTTTAGAATTAACATCAAAGTGTGAATTGACAATGTCTGGGTTAGTTGCGTAACTTCGCGCCTTTTTGTCTGGCAGCGAAGGGCAATGGCAGATGCGTCACAAATATAACGTGATAGTAATGTATCTGTAGTTAGTTGATTTCAGCAACTTTAGAATTATCATATTAGTGATAGACATTGTGATTTTATTGAGACACACAAGTTAGGTAACATACAACCATAGAAAAACAAAATACTGTGAGCAAAATTAAGAGAAAACTAAAGTAGAAGTAATCGTGTGCCCCAGACTACACATAGACTGTACTTGAAGACCCAAAGTGCAGTTACAGCCATAATCCTAAATATCATCAGTATTTCACTGGGTGAGGTATTTCATCTTACTTCTTCTTTTCTTATAGTTTTGTTCAATTACTTTTCATAGTTATTTTTTGAGAATGTTTGAAAAAATAAAATTAGACATTTGCACGTCACATCATGTGGCAAACATGCCTGTACCTAATAATGTTACTACCATCTTGCATGCATGAATTTTATTTTTGTATGTGTCACTCATGTTTAAGCAAATAAATAATCTTATCTTATCTTATCTTATCTTATCTTCATTCAACATGAGCCCAAATAAGTCTTGATGAGAACAGGTTTTCCAATCTAGATAATTTTAATTGCCTACACTTATTTGGCTATCTTTTGTTTATATCTGGACATTAAATCCGTGGCTGGCGTGAATATGTTGATAAGTCTAAAACTGCAATTTGTCAGGACGGCCATTTAAAGGGTTTGACGTCTTCTGGTAAATCGGTAAATTAGTTTAACATAAATGTTGTAGTTGTTTTATAGGTTATTTTATGCCCTCTTTTCAATGATGCCAGTAAATAATCAAAATTCCCCATAGATTGCATAATAATAGACTTGTCAATTCGTTCACCAACGACTTATCAACTTATGCACCGACTTATCCACTTATTCACAGCGTTATCAACGTATTCACCAACAGTTATCAACTTATTCACCTACTTAATAGGGAGTATTTAATAAGTAAACAATGTTATTTTAATGAAAAACTCATTATTATTATTGGATTAGTTTTTACCCGTGGCTTCGCCCGCGTGAATGTCGGTTAAACTACAAAGATGACGATTTTCCATACAAACTTTCATCCTCTATTTTGACTAGGAATAAGGTTGAATTTCCAAAATTTTTCCTTATTCCTAGTCTACATTATAAAGGGAACCTCTGTGCCAAAAATCAGCATTCTAGGTCCAAGGGTTTGGGCTGGGCGTTGATGAGTCAGTCAGTAAGACAGGACTGTTCTTTTAATTTATATAGATAAATAGCAAACAGATAAAAAACAAAAAAAAAAACTGGCCAAGTGCAAGTCAGACTTGCACATGAAGAAGTCCGGACCATCGTAGTAGGGAAACCCCCTTAAATTTGTAGTATTTCTTATTTTAGCGGCGACAGAAATATTTATTTTGTGATAAGTTTGTTTTTCATATTGTTTGTATGAATGACAAAGTTATATTTACGGTTTACTAAATGTGCTATATATAAAAAGCTACTTACTATATCTCGTTCAAACAAATTTTAGTTGAAAGTTATCATACGATCTATAGCATATATTTTTTTTAGAATTTTCTCTTTCTTAGTTTAGAAGTTAGAGGGACGACGACACTCATTTTACCCCTTTAGAAGTGTTTATCTTTCAAACGATTGAATTTGAGAAAAAATGGTTTCAGGAACCTCAGTGTCATTTTTAAAGACCTATCTTTAGATACCCCACACGAATAGATTTGATGAAAAAAGTTTTTTTTGTTTCAGTTCCATGTATGGAGAGCCCCCCTTAATCTTGTATTCTTTTTTAGTTTTGTATAATAATCCTATAGCGATTTAAAGACTACATCTACATACCAAGTTTCAACTGTGTAGTGTTAATACTTTCCGTATAAAGTGGCTGTGACATACGGACGGACAGACATGACGAATCTATAAGGGTTCCGTTTTTAGACATTTTACTACGGAACCCTAAAAGTATTTGATTCGCAAAAATATCTACTACTTACTCAAATCAAGCATTGTTCTTCTACCTAAACAAATATTAAAATGAAGGACCACGAAACTATCAGTTTACCAGTGTTTTTACAATAAAAAACAATAATAATTTGTCCTCGCCAAATCTGGATCAGTAGATGCAGAGACATCACCGACAGTTTTTATATTTCTATAAAACTCGATAAAAGAGTCGTCATTAAGTCAATCATGTCCATCAAATTTTTTGTTTTCTCTGCACTAAATTGGCAATGCCTCCTTAGAGATTGGGCTCAACCTAAAGACATCTATTGTAGACTTTTCCCTTTTCCGAAAGTTTACTGAATTACAAGGAGGTCCGCGTTCCAGGCTTTTCTTATAGTTTATTTTGCATACGTTATTTTTGTTATATTGCAGATACACCGCGCGAGTACCTAAATAATCGCCGCGATATTTTTACGTCTATTAAAACCTTTATCAATACTTACTTAAATAAAAGGTGGCAAATGTTATTTGTTAGTAGATCTGTGTCTTACCAATTTAGTCCACTTTATTATTTCGCTGGCGAGATGAATTCAACTTTAAGTCACGAAGTTCTGTTCTTCTGAACTCGGAATTGACGTTTGCTTACCAACAGACGAGCGAGGGATGTGAACGGTGTGCACCGATATAAGTTGTTAACTAAACATATTCATTTAACTTTAACTTTTTTGTAACAGACATAATAGTGATAACTATATTTATTACATTTAGGGTTGAGAACTTCGTTGATCGTAACTGGACATCTCAATATATCACAATTCAAACAGAAATACTTCGGTCGGCCATAACTTGATATGTCGATTTGTCAATTTAAAATTCGTGCCTATAGAAAACTCATAAGTGTATAAGTTGAGATATCATATAACGAATATTCATTTGGGTACTGAGTATAGGTTGATATATCAACATATCAATGTTTGATCAAAAAAACATGAGAATGCTTAATTGGACAAGTGGACTTGTAAATTTAGACACGTCAAAATGAGAGATGTCAACTTACGACCAAGGTCGATTGCTCCAAAATTTATGGATATTTGGAGCTGTAAATTTTTTTCATATAAGATCTCAATGCCTAGGATGTAATAAGCCAATAAAAAAAAAACATGGAAGTCGACTTATCAATGTGTTCACGCCAGCCACGGAAATTAGTAAGCTACTCATCAACTTGCCAAACTGAATCATTTATGAACTGTTTCTCATGTTTTTTATCACGAGTGGAAATGAAGTAATGCCCATATTTGGCCTTATTTTACGTTGAAGCTAAGGGCAGTAAAGCCAAGTAGTAATGAATCTGAATCATGAGTGGTGTTGGTACAAATCTTTAGTCATCATCTGCCTAGCCTTTTCCCAACTATATTGGGGTCGGCTTCCAGTCTAACCGGATGCAGCTGAATACCGGTATTTTACATGGAGCGACTGCCTATCTGACCCTCACAACCCAGTTAATACGATACCCTTTGGTAAGACTGGATGTCAAAATTTCAGGTCACTGACTACCTGTAACGACTGCCAAAGATCTATATATATGGCAGCCGGGACCAACAGCTTAACGTGCTTTCCGAGGCACGGAGGCAACTCGGTATGTCGGGCGGTCACCTATCCACAGACCGACCTAGGCAAGCACAGCTTTACCTAAAGATCGACCCAAATGGCAGTTCTTATTAAGCCACGAGCTCCTCACTAAAGATTTGTTGGTACAAATCTTTAGTGAGAACTTAAAATTATTTTATCGACAGTGCTCTCCGGCTCTATTGACATAATCAGCATCTTCCTGTCCTTGTCCTATTTTATTTGCGGTCGGCGTAGCATGATTTCTTAATTCATTCTTCTCTGTCATAAGTCAAGGCATCATTTACTGATATTTTCTCTTTCATATCATTCTTCACACAATACATCAATCTTTTTTTTAGCCTTTCTCTCCCGGTCCCTTCCTCTATCAACATTAATATTCATCAACTCTAGCTCTATAGACTGAATATGTTATGTTTTACACAAATATACAAGCTGAAATGATAAAGGTTGTGTAAAAACAACACAAATATCCAGTACGAATTTGTGAAAAGTAACACAAGTGCGGTTTCACAACGGACCAATGCATTCGTTTCAAAACATCCTGTATACTTGCACATCGGTATCCGGTTGATGAAAACGTTACCCTTTAGTTTCGTTTATTCAGTTATGTGTAACGTTATTGTTTTGTTGTTATTGCAATGGTTCATTTCATCATCATCATCTGTCTTTAATGTTCTCACTGCAGGGACTCAGGCCTCCTCTCTAGGAGAGGGATGGGCTATAATCCATCACGTAGGCCCAGTGCGGGTTGGCATGGTTCATTTATTGAAAGAGTATTTGTAATGGATACCAATTTAATTGATCGCTTAGTTTTAAATTCGGGCAGTTATGAATGTTTTAATCATCGGTCTGAGTTCTTTTAAGTTAATTGTTTGATGTTTTTAGTTCTTTTGTTTCATAACGACTGCTATAAAATGAACCCTCACTGCTACCGGGAATAAGCCTCATGCAGGTCCATGACTATGGTACATATATGATCACTTAGTTGTAGTATCATCATTTGCCTAACCTTTTCCTTTCTATGTTGGTGTCGGCTTCCAGTCTAACCGAATGCGGTTGATACCAGTATTTCATATGGAGCGACTCAGATAGACATCTGAACTTTACTTCCCAATTCCTGGGGAACATGATACCCTTTCCCTAAATATGTTTTCTTTCTTTTCTTTCTTTGGTAAGACTGGTTGTCAGACTTTCAAGTCACTGATTGACTTGTTCTTCAAAGGTTAAAGACAGAGAGATAAGAACCAAGTCATGATTATTTAATAATTTTAACCAAACGTCAATGTTAACCATTACATTAGCCATGTAATAGTTATGTAAACTTAAGTACATGGTAAATGTTGAACTCGCTGAACCGATTACAAGTTAGTACAAATGGCCTACTAGACAGATGACATACATTTTATTATGATTTATTATAACTTGGAGTTACGTGTATGAGTTTCGAAGGAAATACTTTCATGATGGAAGATGGTATAGGTATTAAAAAAAACCGGCCAAAGGCGAGTCGGACTCGCGCATGGTGGGTTCAGTACCATTTTCTATAAAAATCGCGTTTGTTGTATGGGAGCCCCATATAAATATTCATTTTATTTTGTTTTTTGTGTTTGTTGTTATAGTGGCTATACAAAATATTTGTGAAAATTTCAACTGTCTTGCTATCGCGGTTTTTGAGATACAGCCTGGTGACAGACAGACTGACGGACAGACAGCGAAGTCTTAGTTATAGGATCCCGTTTTTACCCTTTGGATAAGGAACCCTAACAATGAAGAATACTGAGTGGGTGTGTACACCTATGGAGTTTTGACACACATAGCGAATTTTGAAAGTTGATTTCGGAGAAAATATGATTTATGATTATATTAGTGTGCAAAATTGCGAAATATTTTTAGTTGTCTAAAATATTATCTTTCTATTCTAACAGTAGCAGCTACAAAGTATTTGTCTATTTTCTCTAAAATACACAAATAAAGTACTCGGTCAGTAATTCGTCCTCGTTTTCTTTAGCTGACTGTCTCAAAAGATAGTAAATCTGACGTATGTTAATAAAAATGTGACCGACATGCGACATTTTGTATACATAACGCACGTTTGGCAGAATATAACGGGGTCGCCGTATATTTTGTTTATGTTTTATTTCGCCGGTTTTTGTTGTCATGGCTTTTTTGGTGGTTCATGGTCCGTCAAGCTGCATTCTTGACAGTATCATCTCATCTAACCTCACGATTTCTGGGACATTATTTACGGTATCTGTTTTATAGTAACCGAAGATGATACGATTTTGACCAAATTGTTATTCGAATTTCAATAGATTTCTGAGTGCGAATTATACCATTATACCTACCTATACTCCTTATAAGTTTATAATGTCAACAATATCTACATCAATAATGTTACTGACCGCTCTTGAACTCAGTTTAGATGTACTGATCGTTCGTTTTCAATTCGCATTTACATGAAATATTTTACGGCACGGTTCACACAGTGGCTATACGACTGGCAGATGTGGTGTATGTCACGGGTTTGATCCCCGGTTGGAACAAAGCAACCAACCTTCATGATGCGCATCTAGATCCATCCATCTCGAGAATTAAATATACGCCGTTATAATTATTCTAACAAATAACCTTACGATGTGACATTACTTTCAGTGTTCCCTTAGACAACTACATCGCGTGCCAACTAGTAACACCTCCGTAATTACGAAGTTATGGTGACCACACTAATGGCGATTCAAAACGAAAGTTTTATAGATGACGGTATGACGCGCTGCGTTTACAAAGTTATTATTGAGGCAAATAGGGTACAATACAGGTAGGTATAGCACCTAACTTTTTACTCGTAGATCTACTAAGTTTTTAATATTATACCCACTAAAAAGTATTCGATTTCAGTACCTATGGCTCATGGTCCATCCGTGTGCTATGCTATGTTTCATGTAAACGACATAAATCTTTTATGGATATAAAACTTTAAACCATGCTTGCTCTTGCGTGCCTCTTCACCTCAAATAGGTCAGAAGATATCCCTGGGAACATTTTAAATATAGCCTGTAACATTCGGGGATATTTTTCCCCATTAGTGAAAATAATTTTCGAAATCAGATCTGTAGTACCGAAGATTACCCCCTGCAATATCTAAACTGACAAACAAGCAGACTTTATCTCTTATAATAATATTAACATAGATTGCAGAAGATTAATGACTACAAACTTTTTGACATTTAAAGCATGCAAGCGTGCATCTAAAATGAGTCAGGCAAACTTTGAATACCAGTCGTGATGCATGATTGAGGACAACACGTTATAAATGCTGACGATAGACCTGTTGGCTTTTCAATTCACTTCTGCCGCACAACCTTTGATCCCCATTGCAAAGTTGTAGCGTTCAGCAAATCCTTTTGTTGACTGCTTTCTTGTCTGACCTATTTTGAGTGGTGATTGAGAAATCTGGGAAATGTTTAGAAATTTCTTTCCACGATAAGGAATTCATTATCAATACGAATATTATTTATTGACCTCAACTAAGTATTTGACATAACAAACTATAATCCTCTCCATCTACACTCTAATCTATCCATATTTGATAATTCGCCGTAGTCCACTATCTCTTACAACCTTGACACTTCAATTGAATTGTTTGTCAACAGTGTTATAATTATGCAACTAAGTAATTCATTTATCTTCAAATAGGTACATATTTTATCTTTTTCCTTAAATCACCCAAAATCAATTAGCTAAATTGTTATCAGTATTATTTTATAGGTACTTCAACATCGACTAACTGACAGACAGCTCCCTAAAACGTGAAAATAACAGTACAGTAAAGAATAATTACCATATAAGTTACGATACAAACTTCAAAGCTCTTTCTTTGACATAATACCTTGTCCTTGTAAAGTATGTAATTTAGCCGCCACCGCCATCAAGTTGTTCGACTTTCCCTCTTGCGTGTCTAACTTAAAAATGATCGCACGCAAAAATATTAAGTGGTTGTGTATTACCTAATCGACATAGCTGCGTATAGGTGAATGGTTTATCAAAGTAGAATTTGAGGTGGGCAATAGAGACGATGCGTAGATCGATAACTACTGGCAGAGGTGCACGGAGGTGGAATTGACTGACAAGCTGCGAAGATTAGATATCTTTTGGCTTGGAATCTGTCAGATCTACAGGTCAGTCTAGGAAATTGTGTAAGAATAGCTCTATGTTTGCCTTTATATAAAATTCATTCATTTTTAGACAACTTTGGCCTATAATCTTACAGACAGAAAAATGATAAAATACAATTTGTGTTAGTAAACAGACCCTATGAACTTCAACTTCACTTGTGAACTGTGTTACTGTGCTGTGTGTGTTAGTCGAAGGTGGTTGGAAGTAAAGCATTGGTTAGGGTTCATTTGGAATTCTGGAGAGGCTATTTTCTTGTTTCAAGTAATTTAGAATGCACATCAACACGATGACCAGCCCTCTAAGGAAAAGCGCGAGTCGTAACTTCACTATCTTCCATGAAGAAGACGGTTGACTGCCAGCAAAGCTAACAAGTGGGAAGTGGCTCACCTGAGCCCTGCAATAGGCATTATAAATGATGCAAGAACACCTGTTACGTTATGTCACATCTGTAGATCAGCCCCGCCCTGCACTTGTCAGTCTTCTCGTAGTAAAATATTGCATGTCACGACACCTGAAGTTTTTAGATCAGTTACTTATTATGACGTCATGTTACGACGCCAGATAATTATCTGTGGCAGTGAAAGTTAGTTGTATTGTCTATTAAGGCTGGAATACACATGCTACGTAGTAGCACGAAATCATGCTAATTTCGAGCAACTGTCACTTAGTAGCATACAAGTTGCACGTGTATACGAAAAGAGCATGCTTGTTTCAAAGCATGCTACCTAATCGCAAACCGGTCTATTTTTGTGCTAACTAGCACGACGCATAAAACCTCTTTTTTGATATTCTTTGGTTTTACAATCAGCATGTTTTTTTTATCGTGCTGTCACCTTTTTGTTGTTTTCTGTCAGTGTCTCCAATAAAAGACTGTAAAGCCGCGTCCCCACTAAAGTCACCCGAAACAGTCCTGTTAGGCGCGCGTTTCGGCCTCACGGAGCCGCGCGGCCCAAGTGGGGATGCCGCTTTATGTCCCTGTTAGATCGCGAGGCTTAGGCCTCGCTCACGTCCACACTCACGAGGCACGGCCGCGTGGCTCTTGTGGGGACGCGGCTTAAGATAATGTCACTCGGACGTGCTAAAAAGAAGTAGGTATGCTCGTAAAAAGTATGATTTTGAGGTCTGTGCTTTAGAGCAAATGTGCACACTCGGAAAGCATGCTAGAAATGAGCACACTACCTAGTAGCAAACTCATATAAGTGCCTACCTAGTAGGCACTTATATGAAATGTCTAACGCTCGAGGGGTTTGGCGCTGATAGTCGAAATACAGGCTCCGCCTAGTTCGGCTACAGATGACTGCACCACTTACACTATGTACAACCTGCCTGTTTAAATATTTTGTAAGTTATGTCTAACTTTTCTTTTCTTTGAATAAACAAACAAACAAACACATATTAAACAAGCATGCTTTTCTAGTAGCATGTGTATTTCAGGCTTAAATTTAATTTTAATCTTTTTGGCACGTGGGTCTCAATTTTATTGTTTGAAACATTGGAATTGTGTTTGTTTTTTTTTTGTAATAACGCGGGCATTTTATTGTGTCATGGATTTTGACAGTTTATTATTAAACAGAATTGTTTTATGACTCGTATGAGTCGTATGCACAGAACAGAAAGATCAGGTTGTTTCTGTTCTGTAGTCAGATGCATAGATTTAATCAGGGAATAGGGTAGTTGACAAAAAAAATCTAATTAGTATGGCACTTATATTACCAAAAAATATTGGATACGTATTTTTTCTTTTTGCACGTAAATCAAAAATGAAGACGATACAGTGCTTTGAAAACTCGTGCGACGTCATAACGCACTACATTTTTTACTAGAGATGAAACGGATATCCGGTAACTATCCGGTATCCGGCCTATCCGGCCTTGTTTTCACTATCCAGCCGGATACCGGATAGTAATACAGTATCCGGCCGGATACCGGATAGTATTTTTTTTTTTAATTATTGCCATTTAAATCAAAATATTGCCATATTGGCGATCGTGTTTTTGATGATGACATTTCTTGTTAATCTATCAGAATTCAATCATAAAATCACGACGACAAGTGATAAACAATGAAATAAACAACAAACGAACTGATAAACAAACACAAACTGACACGCGCGTTAACACTCGAACGCCCCCGAGTCGACCCGATCTCCGCTTACGTGCGACCCGAATGCGCCTGAATATTTCCGATCTCGTTCACCGCGCCAATATTCAAATCAAACTGATCTCGTCAACGCAATAAAGGGCCGAATATCCGGCAGCCGGATATCCGGCGCTCCGGCCTAGTAGCTTGCCGAATATCCGGTATCCGGTATCCGGCCACACTACTATCCGTTTCATCTCTATTTTTTACCACGTAGTGCCGTCAAAAGCCCCCACTCATGATCTTTGATGCGTTTTATCTGCGTCATTTTTTAATAATTTGATAAAACAAAAAACACGTATTCAATATTTTTCGGTAATTTAACTGACGGACTAAAGAGAATCCCTATTTGTGCCCGGATGGTGGCAATAGGCTCGCCCTGGTGAAATGTGATAGTACGCTTCTGCATTACCCTTCGGGGATTGCAGGCGTGGTGTTATGTTATGTTATTGAACATTGCAAGCCTATTTCAAAAGTCATTAAAAGACAGCGAGGTCCCTACTTAAAAACACATTTATATTGTTTTACAGATCTCGGTCACTGGTTTCATCTTAAATTCTAGGCTGCCTAGAAATGTGGTTAAGCTCAAACATATCTGTGGTCGTTTAAGACCTAGGCTGAAACGTTTAGTGGTTTAAATAATTTGCAATACTT
Organism: Diarsia dahlii; assembly: GCA_949775195.1. NCBI lineage: Eukaryota > Metazoa > Arthropoda > Insecta > Lepidoptera > Noctuidae > Diarsia > Diarsia dahlii. The sequence continues at coordinate 3,042,140 of OX459194.1, read as the reverse complement.
GAACTAGGTGCGTTATTGACCTGAAACATTGCCTAAATATTAGACTTGGGCAAAATGTCAGTGGTTCTTGTGACAACTGTAAATACGAAAATTTTGCCACCTTGAATTTTCCTTCACATTCATATTTTTTTTACCCAGGACACATCCCTATTATGTAATACCTCTTTTCTTTAAATTACCCCCATGTGTGTTTGAAGTTGAGTTTGATGGACGAAGTTATAATATTAAATTGAAAAACATACCTCAATTGAATCAATCTCATTTTTGCCAACCATTGAGCTAAACTATTTTCCCATCTTTTGCTTACCAGTATGTATAAGAGTCTGACCCACAAACAAAGTACTAGGATGTTATACTCGTAAATGACGTCAAATCACCAGTTTACAGACGAACACAACACAAACTCAATGACGCGATAGCACGCGATTCTAGACCACGTTAACTTAATTTTCAATTAAAGGATTTCCATCCCTATTCGTTCTGCTACAAGATTCTGCTCAAATGAAAGGGTTTTGTTGGTATTCTTGAACAAATTACGTAGCAGTGATTAGGATGTAAATAATATTGGTAATGATCTACTTGGTGAATTGTTTTGTGGGTCATTGTCACTTGTCTGCTGTTTACGGTAAATAAATACTTTTTAGAGAATGTGTATTATATAATAATATCTGTTTTAAGCTTTCACGGTTCATAATTATATTTAAAATGTCACTTACGGGATATCTTCCGTGATTTTTAATTTGTTTTGAGTTCCCGATATTTCGACGCTGTTAACCCGCGATCATGGCGCTTGCAACAGCGTCGAAATATCGGGAACTCAAAACAAATTAAAAATCACTGAAGATATCCCGTAAGTGACATTTTAAATATAATAATATCTGTTTAGATAAAAACCACTAGAAGATAAAGAGATTAAAAAGAGTAGGTGTAGAGCCTTTTGGGTGATCAATTTTATGGCTTTTCTTTATGAAAATGGGCTTTGAATAGGCTGATTTTGATCTATTTTTATAACATATTACATTATGTTACTTCACACGCATACATGTGTGGGTATGCAGCTCCAAAGGCTAATTCTCAAATAATTAGAGCGACATACAAAGCCAAAGGGCACATCTACTCAAGAATAAAATCAAAACAACACGCTCTTAGTTTTAATTACATAAGTTATATATTAAGTAGACCCACTTAAAATATATGTACCTGACATGTTCACATTCCACAATTAAAGTAACCTACAACCCTACAAGTTAACATCATAATAAATCTTCACGACTCTATAAATAGGAACTGGGCTGCGAAAGTAGCCTTCTTTACATAATACTCCATCAAAAAAATATTCAACCCAAATACATGTTATAATATTATGTAAAAAACGATATCTATGGAAAACTTTATTGTTGCATAAAATGTTGTTTTGCACGTTTTTTTATAGATATTATGATAATGTCCAGTGTGCAAAAATTTCGCAATTTTACGTGTTTTATTGTGATAAAAATCATCAGTCAAAATATAAGAAAAATCAAAAATGTATTATAATTATACTGAGGTCAAAATCTCACTTGAAGACTCGAATATATAACCTTAACCGAGTTGTATAATATAAAATAACTGTGCTTCTCTGTCTAACCGTAGTGTTATCAAAATTATGGAGAAAGTCGCTAACCAATGCCGTAGATCTCAAACTGGTTTAAAAAATGCGTAGACAAACGAAAATAGGCAGTATTTTAAAAAAAGCAGAGTACAAAATTGAATTCTATTTGTGTTTTTATAGAACGAGTTTTATTAATACTGTAATTATTTTTGTAAACAAAATATGTAGTTGACCCGGGAAGGAAATTTCTGATATTGAACTTGGTTGAAAAACCAACTGTAAATCATTTTCATAAGAGTAAAAATCTATTGCCAGATAAGGCCTACATAAACTGCTTAAAACAACAACAAATAGGGGATCGGACAAAAAAACTAATTAGTCCGTCAGATAAATTTCCAAAAATTATTGGACACGTATTTTTTCTTTTTTCACGTAAACTTAAAATGAAGACGACACAGTGCTTCGAAAACTCGTGTGACGTCATATGATAGTACATTTTGACGACACAAGTGACGTTTCAAGCCCCACTCCACGATCTTCGTCATTTTTTATTGATTTGATAAATCAAAAAAACACGTATTCAATATTTTTCGATAATCTAACTTACGGACTAAACAGAATCATATTATTTTGACCCAGTCCGATCCCCTATTGTGATTGGCAAGGTTATTTCAGTATTCAGTATTCTATGTAAAATCAAGATAATCAGGAAAATATATTGACCTAGAGAAGGTCAAATTACTGCGTCATACAAGTAACGATTACAAATAAAAGTTGTAATTCGAATTAAAGTTATAAATAATTTATACTTCTATTTTGAACACAATAATGAATTTGCTTTCTGCTAAATTGTTATTTTATTTCACGTATGAGGCACATGGGTACTTGCAAAAGGTCGTCAAAAAGGTGCACTTTATTTGGGGTTGGCGAAGCATGTCTTCTTCTTCCTCCATACTTCTTTATTACTCGACATTTCAACGGTCATCTCCTTTCTAGCAATTTCATTCTTCTTTTCAGTTTTAGTACCATAAAATTACTTGAGTTCTTAATAGGGAATATGCATAAAATTTGAAATGGCCTAAAATATTTTTTTCTCGAATACTTATTATCGTAATATTATAATGAAAAGGATTTTTTTTATTTACTGATTATTTAAACCCCTAAAATAATATTCAAAAAGTGCAAAATAAGAGAGCGAAATTCAAACTTCCAAAACGCGCTACCATTGGTCGAACGAAATGTGACGTCATCTGACACGACATTGTATCCCGTTAGGGTATGTAGATGTTCTGTGAAACACCCACTGGACGTGTCATGTGACGTCACGCAAAGCGCGCGCAAAATGGCGGCGTTTGAACTGCTTAAATTTTTTAAAAGTTTTAAATTTCATTTTTAAAAATATCTAGAGTATTTTGAAGCCCATTAATATTTTTTTCTACGTTATAAAATAGTAAACTATTAATTTAAGACAAAAAAGAAAAACATGAATATTCCCTATTGAAATGGTACTCAAATGAAAAGTAGAAACGTAAAAAACGTAGTATTCAATTAAAAAAACAATAGTCATACAAGTAATTAGTGAAACTGTAATATAACAATGTGTTATTATTATTGTTTTAGTAGGTAATAACTGGGTATAAGGTTTCCGTAAAAAGTAATGGTTGGAATTACTATTTCTCACTAAATTCTTGTTCTTGTATAAATGATGATCGTATTAATTGCCAATTTACCATGATAGTCATTTCATACAACTGTTTGAAAATAAAGACACTATTAGTTGGTAAGCAGTCAGTTTATTTAACAACCGAGACGACCATTTATTAAACGTCACTGTCGGACACTATTTGACAATACAAAACTTGGTTATCAATCAAGAACATTATATACAGTTATTCCCATCTATCTACTCACTACTTTTACTCCTACACGTAAACTAACGGCAGTTAACTATAGTCAAAAGAGCTATGAACAAAAAGCAATCGTCAATTCGTCACTTCTTCAAGTATTCAATCGGATGGATGACCTTTAAAATAGGGTAGTTGACTGACTAAAAAAATATGAATCTGTGAAGTCCATCAGTTAGATTTATCGAAAAATATTGGATACGTGTTTTTTGTTTTATTATATTAATAAAAAATTACGAAAACAAAGCTTGTCAAAGATCATGAAGTGGGGGCTTTTGACGTCAGTCTGGTAAAAATGGACCAAACTGTGACGTCGCAAGACTTTTCGAAACACTGCACTGTATCGTCTTAATTTTTAGTTTACGTGAAAAAAGAAAAAATACTTGTTCAATATTTTTCGGAAATCTATCTGACGGACTAATTCGATTTTTTTAGTCAACTTCCCTATTGTAGGCGAATCGGGAAGACACCGGACTTATATAATTATCAATCATTTTGGTACATGACATAGTCTGTTGATCCGAGGTTCGCAGATTAGGTCGCTGTCAAGTCCGCTAGGTTTACCCACACCTTAAAGTGCTAAGTAACTGATGGTTAAGTTGTACTTAGACAATTTGCTAAAGCCATGTGTGTGTGCCATACAAGTAGTCCATTATACGCCTTAAACGGACGCTTTAGAAGAAATTTTAATAGATAAATAATGTGAATTACTTTCAAATTCATATAACGGTCAAGGACGCAGTTAACATTATGAATTGTGACTTTGTGATTGTGACCCTTTTACAAATTATGACGCCTATTTTATTCTGCTAAAGTGGTTATTTAAGGGCCTATTAGACCTCAAATTAGCAACTCTATTTGTAGTGGTTCAAACTTCGTTTGAAATAATGTCAGAATAAAGTTCTAATCAGCTTGCACTACAAAGCGGTTGTTACGTCTCTCACTGCGGCCGAATAACGCGAAATGAGTGGTTTTTCGCAGATTTAATTTATTTAAAAAAAAATACGCTGTAATGTTAAAATATTTTTACATATTATGTCTTTAGTTGGTTAAATTTCCTTTCTGACAGTAAAAAAAAAATAACAGTTATCGCTCAAAATATTGAGCATTTCGAGACGAAAAAGTTTTTTCGTGTTCTTTCTTGATTGTGATTGTGATTTTTTTTTTCGAGGTTCTTGATTAATTTTAGAAAATATTTTTGCATAAGTCTTTTACATATACATTTGACTATACACTGTATTTTTTTTTGGAATTGTAATAAGTAGCAATACGGCTAACTCTGCAACGAAAAACAGGTCGTTTTTACGGTGTCCCTCTTATCGTCGCCTTAAGCCCCGCCTCTGCACTGTGTCGCTTTAAAATTACAAAAATAAATAAATTGTTTTTCTGTCAGTGTAGGTCTCATAAAAATTCACGCACTTATACTTGAAAAAAAAAAGAACTGGTGATTGCCAGACGCATATTAGATAGTACCAAATTACTGGTACACTTTCGAGTCACTGCAGTGTAAAAGAAGCAAGGCGTTTTTTTGGTGTCTCATAACATGGTCGAAAGTGTAATAGAAGGGGAAAGTCCGCTTAGGGAGCGTTTCCACTGCATGGATGAGGTAATAGGAATCAGTGGGGTCTTGAAAGCCTCGTATTACGGACACTGATTAATTGCTGGTTGTTAGGTAATTTTAATGGGTTTTTAAATGTTATTGTTAGTAACACATAAGTTTTGATGGTTAATACCTGTAAGATGTAACGTCTGAAATGAATGAATGGATGAAAGATTCTTAGGTTGGGCATAGTGTAATCGGCAATCTTTTTTTTTCGTAGCCGTCACGGTGTCCTGGTTTGTACCCGGTTGGGTGTAGGTAATATTATTTTACTTTAATAATATAATTAATACGAAAGTTTAAATAGATGAATGGATCTTTGTTACTCCATCACTTCAGAACGTCTAAGCGCAGTTGCATAAAGTTTAGCCCAATTTGGTCTAGGAATAGCAAATAGCCATCTTTTTATCCCGGTAATACGATCCCGTGTCACAATGTTCGATCTGCATGCCTAACCCTGCGGGAAAAAGACGCATGTTATGTTTTCTATACCTAGTAAGTAAACAATTATAAAATAGAAGACATAAACACCAAATAAACATACTAGCAATAATTAATTCACACTCATCTCCTTGTAACACGCAATCAACACACTGTTTGGTCTATTGACCGACTTATTATACAAATATCGACATTGGTCAACAAACGCTGAACCACGTTGTGTAGTACATCGTTATATTTGCTAATACGTACTCAAGATTGGAGGAGATTATGAATAATTATGATCTTTTTATTCTTTAGTGTTGATGGTTCGTCTTATCCACTGACGACCTCCAAGGTTGAGCAGTGCTTCCTAAGACCAGTTCGTGGATGGGCCTACGCATACATGTATAATTGTATATACCGAATCTGTTCTATGCCCGAGTTCCGTCTAAGTCAGTCAGAAGTCCCAGCTGATATTTGAAAGTCGTTACAGGTAGTTTCTGACCCGAAATTAGACAAGTCTGATTTTGACTACTCTATGCCTGAATAATATTAGGTGTCTTTTTTATAATACATAACACTACGCTTTGTCCTTATCAATGGTTTAAGCAGAGGTGTACCTAACAGTACACCTACATTTCGCCCGTTACATTCCCATTTTATTACATCATCATCATTTCAGCCCGTAATCACCCACTGTTGGGTATAGGCCTCCCCTTTCTTCTGCCAGTCTTCCCTGCTTTGTGCGTCTCTCATCCATCCATTTCCCGAGCTCCTGACGATATCGTCCACCCAACGCGCTTTAGGGCGACCCTGGTTTCTAACGCCCAACCTTGGCCACCATTCGGTCAGAATCTTACTCCATCGGCCATCTTCGCGTCTAGCCAAATGTCCTGCCCAACTCCACTTTAGGCGTATCGCCCTGTCCCCGACGTCGAACATTTTCGTCCGACTCCGGATCTCGGTGTTGCGCACTCGGTCTAGTAGGGTTTTATTACGTGTAAAATTAATTACCAAAAGCTTATTCAAGAGCCTAAAAAATAATGAAGCCAAAAGATAATTTATTATCATCAAACATTTGCACTCTCGCTTCCATCTGCAGATTTGCAGCACAGATAAAGCTTACACAACGAAATTAAATGTAATTTAGAAGCAAATTTTGTATTATGTAACTTGAATGTAGATTTAGATGTGTTTGTTTGACTTGCTAACATAGTTATTTAATTCATGGTCGAATTATCTATACTAAAACATGCGTAATATTAAATAAAATAGGTCTGTATATTTTTTAAAGAATAGCCAGTGGTTTTTGAGGGTAATAGAGGTGCTCATACTTATAACGTATTATTATTTTGGACTGCCTGATTAGTCAAGTGGTAGCGCGACTGTTATGCTTGAGATACTTTTGTTTGTTTTTGTTGGGTGGACAATCATCGAATAACCCCCCCCCCCGCTCTTGGGCAGAGCGGAAGGGAGTGTCAGACTTCTACTGACTAAAAACCACCCATGTTCCTTCTTCGCCCTTGTGCCGAGGCCACGTCATCTCTTCCGCTAATCCGCAGCCCCGATGGGTGTGCATGAGATCCTGGGATCGTCTCCTGGGTCGACTAAAGTGCTTTTAGGGTTTTCCTTCAGGAATTTCTCAGTAGCAGCCACTGAGTCTGGATTTGCGCCCAAGGGATGGCAATATGGAAGGCGCTCCGGGCGTTGGGGGCCACGTGATGGCTTCCGGCCACCGTAGACGCGGGCCTGTGGACGATGAGTAATGGGCTAGCTCGCCGTCCGGCCGTCGTCATGACGGCAACAGACCGTGTCGGCGGCGGCGCGTTCGTGTTACACGCGCGTCTGTCAGCAAGGAGGGGCCCGCAAGGGCCGACGCCTGTCGGGGCCGCGGATTATAGTACGAGATGACGTGGCCTCGGCACAAGGGCAAAGAAGGAACATGGGTTCGGTTTTTAGTCAGTAGAAGTCTGACACTCCCCTTCGCTCTGCCCAAGAGCGGAGGGGGTCATTTGATGATATTCCACCCACCAAAAAAAAAAAGGGATGGCAATAATATACTCGCTCCATGTAATACGTGAAATATGGATGTTCTAATGGGTACCCCGTCTGCCTAACCCTTCAGAGATTATAGGCGTGATGTTATGATATAATGTTATTATTATTGAGGTTTTTTGCCAATTTGGTTCGTTACATAACACCTAACTACGAGATCTCGTTGTCTCATCCGGTGAAAACAGTATGTAATGACATTTTAATAGGGGACAATGTTTTTCAAAGTTTCTTTGGTCTTGTTAATACATAATAATAAATGTATATATCAAGATTAACATCAATCTAGGGAATTTGAAGACAATTATCGACGTCAGCTAAGAAATGAAAAAAATAATCGTGAGTTATTTTTGTTTGAGAAATCAAATGACCATTATACCAAAAACAATGTCCTATACTATTAATTGAGCAATATTATATAGTTTTAATTATGTTCTCGAAAACGGTACTAGCGATTTCAATGATAGTTGCAATACCTATAGCGTAAAGACGATCTAGCTACATTAAAAAGGGCATGTATTCTATAGTTGCTGCCAGCTAAGATCGCAATGGCGGTCATTGACCATTAAACTTCTTAACTTTGAAATCCATAAAGTAATAAGCATGTTCATGTCTTGAATCGTCATCTATCGTGATCGTGTTTCCGAATGAAAAACGATGTAAGGTTCATTTGTTTTGGTTCCGAAGATACGAGTATATTAGGGAAAGGACAATAACCGCTATTGCGATCTTAATTGGCAGTAACTCTAGGTACAGTTATAATTATTCATTTTAACAGTATCTATATTAGCAAGATAATGCTTTTCCCACTTCACACTTAAACACACAGATTATTTTAATAACCAGTATTGCTTCATCAATTTATGCAACATCTATATATATAAAAATGTTATGTTGGTTTGTGTACGCTTCAAAAACTCAAAAACTACTTCACCGATTTTCATGCTGTTTTCACCAATGGATAAAGTAGTTCTCGAGGAAGGTTTTTAGTATATATATAATTTAACTGACTTCCACGCGGGCTAAGCCGCGGGCATCAGCTAGTCTAATATGATAATGAATTAATTAATTCGCTTAGTCCCTCGTAAAAATGCAGGAGAAATAGGCAAAAGTGTCACAAATAGAATTTAATATTCGATTGTATTGCAAGATACCAGAAATGACTAAGAGGATTATTGTTGTAACATACTTTAAGTAATGTCACGCCTGGAATCCCCGATGGGTTAGGCAAAAGGGTACACTTAGTACACCCACACACTTAAGGCGAGATTACCCCGATAAACGTCGTCAACAATAGCGTTTTTCTCGTACATGGAACGGATTTAAATTTTGAAAAAAATGTATTACATAGTTGACTCTTCGATCATGATATGTCGGGCATGAGATACACGATTACTTACACTTCACTGCATCCAATTAAATCGCAAAGACATGTCCAAATGATGGCTAAATAATCGTTTTACTTGAGTTATATTAGGCTTTGAAAAATAAAACTTATATCATAATAAAGGTCGTAAAAAATGTGTATTATCTCGGGTCACATAATGTATAATTTCTTTATCATTTTTCTCCAAGAAAGAAAAAACAGTCAAAATTTAGGCATTATATCGCTCGCGCGGCAGGGCGGGGGGTGAGGTCGTGCGTACATAAAAACAAAGTAGTGCAACCTCGCCTTAAGAGTTTGCTTAAATACGACCCAGCACATAAACAAAAGAATACGTCAAAAACGTCTTTATCATAGCTGGCGAAATATTATCTTGATTAACCCATCCTGTCTGGAAACCCTGAAGGGACATGGAAAAATCTTCTCCGTGAACAACATCAGTATGTGGTACATACACACAGACACACACACTTATACCGACAGACACGCTCATACACACACACCCACACACACAGACACACACACACCCACTTATGCTGACAGACACGCTCATACACACACACACACACACAACCTCTAAATAATTATACTCTCTTTTTAATTTCTTATTTTTAACTTTTTAATTTATCTTTATTATTTTAAAAATATTGTGTTAATTATCACTCTGTACAAAATAGGGAGGGCGGAGTATTCTACTACAGGCATTATTTGTCTAAACGAAAATTCCGAACACCAATTATTTGACAAAATATTTTTTTTATTTTTATTTTATGTGTTGACCTTCACATTTCGGTCATTTGCTGCCTGCAAGTCCGGGCGGGTGCGATTTGTTGTGCAAGGAGTACCAAATAGTGTACATTATGTTTTAGCCCCATGTAAAAAAGGGAGCCTATTGTAATCAGCCCGACACAAACCTAGACCCCCGTCAGGGGCTGCGGGTTGTTCGAAAGAGATACCGCGGCCTCGGCACAAGGGCTAAGAAGGAACATGGGTGGTTTTTAGTCAGTAGAAGTCTGACACTCCCTACCGCTCTGCCCAGAGCGGGAGGAGTCATTTGATGATTTAACAACCCAAAAAAAAGGGGTTTCTAGACAGAACAATATAATTTATTATTAAAACAATACTAATTTCCTAATACATCTCAAACCGCATAGTAAACAAACAGTAAGTTTCGTTGTGATTTAAGTGGGGCACTGGGTTGTCTAGAAATGCCTACCTACCAGTGCGATTACTGCCACCAAATGGTATTTGCTTACTTCGCAACCGTGGTCACAAGTAGGCACTCACATTGCGTGAAATATGTATGCTAATTTAGATCTTGTTTCGATAGCTAAAAGGTCTCTATTGGCGTAAGTTAAGTGTGACGTAGTGCACGGCATGCAGTAGGTCAGTGGTGCGAAATTAATACGGTCGAAGTGAAATGAAAACTGAGTTTGTCTATGCGAAAAATGTTCAACATAATGACACGTATTTTCTTCGCAGTGTGAATAGTTAAAGTACATTAATATGCACATGTTAAATGTTTACAATGGGTAATGTAAACAGTGAACATGTCGTCAAGTAATTGTTTAATTAATTATCCCGGAATAGTAATAATTTTCTCATTACTTTGTTATTTATGAAATATGTTGGTACGTTATGCGTTGATAAGTAAAGTATGATTACAATGTGCTACGTTATCAGATGAATGGTCAACACACTTAACCAATTCATAATAATTATAGCATGCCATAAATTATAATGACATAAATGCTGAAAATGTTGTTTTCTGGCAATAAAACTTAAAATGCAATAAAATACCGGGTTGCAAATACTAGTAATATTGTAATAATGTCTTCTGGTTTAGACCTCGCGGTAAACTTGATTAAAATCTTCGTTCTTCTTCATTTAGCTGGTCTCCAAAGTCACAGCAAAAACCTATTAAGTAATTACATGCAATCTTAAATCACGTAACTGTATAGTCCATAATATATAATTTTTTAATTAGAAAAGAATTCGGGGTTACCATGCAATTGACCTACTGATGTACTACATCTATACTGTGGCCGCTTCCCATCAAGATTTATTGACCATAGAAACAGAGAGCTTTGCGGAAACCTGTCTTTGGTTAGGTTTAGGTATTGGGAAACCGCATGACCTAAAATATTGATACCAACGTTACTGCGAGGTTTACCTTGACTGGTCAGTGCGTTTTCAACAATAGGCAGGTGTAGTAAAACTATACTAATATTTAAAAGGTTTGTAACTTTGAATGTAAATATGAAACTTCAGATCAACTTTCAGTGTAATTTTTTCTCTGAGACTTTGTCGAGCTTTATTATCTCGGCGCATATCTGGTGATCGGCACTGTTGATTCTAGCTTTCAGGAGTTGAAGTGGTTTGGGAATAGTGTGGCGGGCTTGTCGTATAAAAAATGATCTAGTCAGTTGCAGCTGAATACCAGGAGAATTAACATGCAGCGACTGCCTATTTGACCTCCACAACCCAGTAAGTATTGGGCAATGCGATATTTCTTGATATGACTGATTTTCAGACTTTCAAGCCATTGAATAACTGCAATGACTGTCGAAAATCTTCAATAATCAATTAACATAATTATATTTATATAATTATAAAGAAAATAAGGTCAAGTTCCGTTATTATTTAGTTTTCTTTGGTTCAAGTTTAGTATATTAATTACTGCTGAATTAAACATTATTAAACATTTCGAATTTTGGAATAAACTTTGATTTAAATTTAAATATTTTAAACACTACAATCGCTAGGGGTCACATTTAGTGCCAATAATTTTTGCTTACCTTATTTAAATATTTAGTTTCGGGAAGTATTTGAACTTGAATAAAATACAATGCATATAATTTTAATTTGAACAAGAAATCAAAACAATGAGTCCACATTATTTTACTTAATTAGGTAAAGGCCACTTCTACCTGAACCGACTGTTTGCTGGATTTTCTAAGATTACTGATAAACCACTGACGTGACGCTACAAAATTTGCTAAATTTTCGCCAATTCAAAAACTAGACACTTGGAGCTACGATTTTTTTTTTTGTACCTCAATTTCTCATAACGTTACGGGCCTGTTGAAAATACCAAGAATTTTGAATTTCTTTTTTTTATCCCTTATTATTTTTTCAGTAGTGTCAATATTTTAAACGCTGCAATAGCTAGGGGTCACTAGAAGTTTCGGAATGTGTTTAAAATTCATTACAATACAATGCATTTAATCATTTAATTACAATACAATAGATATAATAATCGGAACTAAAATATTCAAAACAATGACACAAATAAATTGTATTAATTAGGTAACAAACATAACATACATTGAAATACAGAAATAATTCGCAAAAATCCAAAACTGCGTTTGTGCAAAATTTTATTTACCTACGGAAAGCCAAGTTCAGTTCAAATTCGCGTTTCACATTTACGTAAGACGGACCAACGCGGCTTATCTACGTCACATATAATACACATAAAAATGCCATATAAACTAGTTACTTCTTTACGGAAGTTATGTCATGGCATAAGCAAGGGTTTCCCAAATTTCGGCACAGTTGCCCACTTATTGTGAAAACGGAATGATTGTGAGAAAGCTACGCGAATGAGGTAGTACACTTTAGATTATAAAAGTTTGTCGTAGGAGTTATCTGCTGTGTTTTAGACGGTTCTTTTTATTTTGTATGTTTATAGCTTTTGAGAGTGTTAATTACGTCCTTGATGATTTAATTGAGCCTCCACTTGAAAATTATGTGTTATAATTGAATAAAAAGAAAAAAATGCATTTGTCGAAGATACATGACAATGATGTGACAAAAATAAAGCATAAAAAATATTTAAAAATATATAGGAAACCCTCCTTTCGGGCTTCGCCTTAGTCGGGTAAAAATACAACAAAAAGAAACCACAAAAAGATAAATTGAGTGACAGAGTTATAATACTTTAGACAACACATAAAATCACGCTCGTTTGCTCAAAAGGTTAAGCAGAGATTATGTAGATTACTGTCATACTGTAATAAGCTACGATTCAGCTTAAAATGACCCAAATACACAGCAATATTCAAGGTGGCAAAATTTTCGTATTTACAGTTGTCATTAGAACCACAGTTTGCCTAAGTCTAATATTTAGGCAATGTTTCAGGTCAATAACGCACCTAGTTCAAGTATTGCAAATTATTTAAACCACTAAACGTTTCAGCCTAGGTCTTAAGCGACCACAGATATGTTTGAGCCTAACCACATTTCTAGGCAGCCTAGAATTTAAGATGAAGCCACATGGGTCGTGACCGAGATCTGTAAAACAATATTTGTGTTTTTAAGTAGGGACCTTGCTGTCTTTTAATGACTTTTGAAATAGGCTTGCAATGTTCAATAACATAACATAACACCACGCCTGCAATCCCCGAAGGGTAATGCAGAAGCGTACTATCACATTTCACCAGGGCGAGCCTATTGCCACCATCCGGGCACAAATAGGGGATCGGACTGACTCAAAAAAATATGATTCTGTTTAGTCCATCATTTAGATTATCGAAAAATATTGGATACGTGTTTTTTGTTTTATCAAATCAATAAAAATTGACGAAGCTATAGCGCGTCAAAGATCATGGAGTGGGGCTTGAAACGTCACTTGAAGGTACAAAATGTACTATCATATGACGTCACACGAGTTTTTGAAGCACTGCGTCTTCATTTTTTGTTTACGTGAAAAAAGAAAAAATATGTGGTCAATATTTTTTGGAAATCTATCTGACGGACTAATTAGTTTTTTTTGTCCGATTCCCTATTCAGAGTCCGTGGCTGCTCCATCGTGCGTGCTGAATCTGTTCATGCTCATACTCGTCGGGCGTGAATTATTTTTAATTTAATCGAGCCAGTAAATAGGGTCACTAATTTTATTTTTACACGACTATTACACAGGCATGTAGGTACACAACATTCCAATATATTGTTACGTGAATTTCCTGCATTTTAATACCTACACAATAGTCGTACGTAAATAATAAATTAGAATACTTAATCAACTACACAAATACTAGGTTTCGCATTGGATCGATACTTGGAACTCTGCCAGCTGAGATAAAGGAACACTGGATAACAAGTCAGTAACAACAATATCATGATAAATTCAGATGTATTATTCAATGCCATGTTTGAATGTCGCATTGATCCAGAACTCTCAAAGATGACTGCTGAGATGGTATACTGAACTCTATCCTCTATCCCAAGGAAGGGTGATATTGGGTTTCTTCAGGTTTCCCAATCACCACCAGTACATTTCTTTAAAGCAGACAAAACCTTGCACACTTGTAAGATGCCACTGAATAAATAAATAGGGTTCCTGTACAATAACTGATCCGTATAAACTAGTTAAGTATGTATATTATCTTAATTGATCGTCAAGCGTACCATACCCTCCCCCCCCCACGGGGCTGCGGGTTGTTCAAAAGATACACCGCTGCCTCGACACAAAAGGCTAAAAAGGAACATGGGTGGTTTTTAATCAGTAGAAGTCTGACACTTCCTTCTGCTCTGCCCAGAGCAGGAGGAGTCATTAGATGATTTCCCAGCCCCAAAAAATAAATTGCGTACCATGATACCCCTCAGCTGACCTCGCGAAATACAAGCCACATATTATGTTATGTATTCAATCTTAATATTCATAGATATACAAAAGTTTTCTAACCGCACCCAGAATTAGATCCTCATCTTAAATTGAAGCCTCTCACTTTCGTTAGTATGAGACATTTGTTTGGACTGTTCAGTGTTGTTGTGTCTGTGATCAATATGGTGTGGTTTGAGAGGTATATAATATAGTCCTTAACTATTTGTAATTATTATTTGATGATGCTTGCTTACTAAGGTATGGTTAGTGCCTAATCTTTTTTTGTGGATAGGAAATTGTCAATTTAATGACGCTCCCTCAGAATGGGAGGGCCGTTCTGTGGGAGCGAAAACACTAGAAAGTGTCGAAGGGGTTTTGTGGAACTGTCTCTTAAATAAATTTTTGACGTTCGAAAAGTGCTGATTTGAATCAATCAGCCATCATTTGAATCAATGACTTTTGATTTTGATTTTTTAAGAGAGTGTGTCGCTCATGGTAACATAATTGGCAAAATGTAATAGTTTACTCACTTCTTCCTAAATCTTTCGGGCAATTTAGGTTTCTTCTATATCTTGTGGTTTATGCCTTATATGGTGTCAGAGTTTTATGCCGCCCATGGGCTTCTGACTTGGCTTTGCATGCATTGAAGATCTCTCAGAAATGATAATTTCCTCACGTTATTTGATAATGCTAAGGAAGATAAAGTCATCTTTCTTTATTTTATTGATAGTTCATATTATTTGTATTTTGTTTGCGGACGACATAGTGCTACCGATTGGATAGAACTAAATTAACGCCGATTTTGTATCTTTGTAATCTATATTAGGTATGTTCTTAAAAAACAACATTATCAAAAAGAAAAATTACTCAGATAAATGCTATGATATTTTTATGCCATAGTTTTTCTTTTTAGACAAAAACTTAATTTTCATCAAAATGAAAATACAATTATTGTCTTACTCTTTTTGATATTTAGAAATAATAATGTGTTTTATTTGATGACCGCGAACATTTACAATTAGGTACATTACGTAGGTAATTGTTAGATAATATAATTAATTATTGTTTTCTAGAATAATTTAATTTTACTGCAATGGTAACCTCTGTAAACTTATGTAGGTACGTAATTTTATCTTTACTAACTAAAAATAATTGAGCATTGTTTTAAAGATGATCAAATTATATTTTGCACCGCCGGATGCGCTTCTACTGAAATAAAATAACAGGATTTTTTAAATTTAAATTCTTAGGAATACCTCGTGCACATAATGAGAAAAAGAAAGCTGTATGCGTTTTCAAAATGTTTATAATTTGGCAAATTGCAAACATTTTCGAAATTATAATTTCTGAGTTATGTTTCGACCAAAAAAATAAACTTCTTTTTAGTGAATAAAATTATTGTCACTCTAAGTGTGTAATTTATTATATTGCATGTCTAGTTTTTCTGAAGTAGTGGATAATCAAATTCGCATTAAAATCCTTTACAAAAACTTTGGAATTTCCAAGTTTTCTATATAATATCTACCTACATTGTTTAATGTTGACCATCGGAGGCAGAAAAAATTGAACTATGTCATTATTAATTGAACTACCTTTATAAAATTCTTGCTCTCAGCAAATCCGAGCAAATCATGTAATTGAGTAAAACTAAAGATATACGCGTGAAAATTACAATCATTATCATAAAATTGTATAAGCACCTTTAATAGAATTAGCATTACGCATAATGTGTTCTCAGTTACGAAGTAAAAACTTTTTTGCAAAAAAAACAACTGACTTCAAAAACACCAAAAAGTTGAAGTTGAAGTTGAAGTTGAAGTTGTTGTTTTTTTTGCAAAAAAGTTTTTTTATTTTTTCATTTTTAGTTGTAATAAGTACCTATATATATATATATATCCTATACAAATATTTACTATGCATTTAACATTCAACCAAGAAACCTAACCCTTAACCTTCAAGATTCAACTATTTTTGCTTTCAACTGTTAACCGTTGAGGAGTGGTACTACTCCTCAACGGTTAAGAGCATGAAGACAAGTGTTGACTGCTAGATGCGAATACTTGAATAGCGTCAGAAAAAGCACGAAACACATCATACGTGTCTATGTAATTCATATATAACAACTAAAAAAATGTGTATTGTACACATCTGCATACCCCCTCAGAGCATACAGGCGTGATGTTACGTCATGATAATGTATATGCAATAAACATCCAAGCGATTCCAGCAATTACGACAGATTTGCCGTCTATTTTTGAAGAGTTCCATTGTATATCTCCGAAGATCAGCACCAGATCTTCACCAAATTAAAATGGGACCACCTCAGGAGTATACTCTTTCAAAAAAAAAGAATTTTGAGAATCGGTCTACAAATGGGGGAGAAATCAGGTAACATACATAAAAAAAAATACATACACCCGAACATATAACCTCCTCCTTTTTCGAAGTCGGTTAAAAATACCTTATGATTTTGAAATGTCATACAGTGACTAAACTGAACGCGATTAATACATGTAAGTGGCTCAAAAGTCTGACAGTTTATATCAGTATGGTATTTTCTAGTTTTTGGGTTATCAAGGTCAGATAATATATATAGTGGCTCCATAAAATATGTTAATCAGACTGGAAGCTGGCTCCAATATACATAGTTGGGAAAAGGCAAGAGATGATAGACCTCTAACGTGATCTAGAGCTGTTCACTGCATCCACTGCTGGGCAATGGCCAGTTTCTTTCAACAGCTCTATTCCTGTGCTTCGTACATTCAGTTTAATAAGTAAAGTTCGCCTAGAATATCTATGTCCAAATAACTTCATAATGTAAGTACTTCAAAAGTAAGATAAGTAGGTAACGCTGCAAACCAAAAACTTTCACTAACAAAACACTTTTCAAAATACCAATTTGAAAAGGTCGAAAAAGATACCCATCTAATTCACAAAAGAAAGCACCGAAATTGTTTAATCGAATAATAGTCTATTGTCTTGCATTGTAAGAATCAAAATCGTATGCCAAAAGGTGACCTTTGAAACACATCACGTGTGTCAAATTATCTTGGACAGTCTGTTAATTTAGTTACGTATAAATTAGGTATATTATACCTTCTATATCTGCAACGCGCTCGTAATCCCGAAGGGCAGAAGTGTAACTAATAGGACACCCATATTTCGCCAGTTGGGGCAATCTTATTGAGCCAACTAGTCACAAATCCAGACTTCCTAGCTGCTACTGAGAAATTACTACTAGAAAATCCCAGTAATACTTTGGCCGGCCTAGAAATTCAACCTAGGACCTTAAGTTAAGTCGCGAGTAAACAGGCTTCTTCTGAGTAAGCTCGTTCCATCGTCAACATCATCTCTGCCCTTAGGGCAAGATTGAGGTCAAGAGCAAGCCCATTTATAATTAAAAAAAAAGACCACTATACCAACGAGTCGACATCAGTCTCAGTCTATTAGTAGGTATTAGATAATCTCCTTTATTGACTTTACATTGATAGGATGATCTTTATTGCCTATTACATTATGTATCATTATTGATTATGCAACTATACGGAACGGTTACGATCTTTAAATGAGTGACTCATTTCCTTTTATTGATAGACATTCCAATGATTACAAAAATTATATCTGCTAATATAATCACATGGTAAGCTTTCTTATCGAGATCTTCTCTTATAATTTTTATAGTATCGAAACAGATTTTAAGTATAAGTCAAGTGTTTTTGTTACGGAGGTAAAAACATAACGTCTCGCCTATTTTTTCCCGTAGGGAAAGGCAGAGGTGTAGCTAAAGTACACCAAGTTGTAACCCAGCGTTGTTCATCTACTTCAAATTAAAATTAATTTACACTTGACAACGAAGGATTTTAAAAAAATGCGTTTGTCAAATGGTACATTAATAATACACATCCACGTGAAAATCTCCTCAAATTTTTCGACGGTAAAACATAATATTTTATTGTCAGATTAGAAATATTTATTACTTACCTCACGCAGGATTCTATGCGGAGTTATCAAGTGCCAACGAACGTAAGATTTTTTCGGAATATCAAATTAATAATATTCAACTCGGCAAATATTGTATTCGCGTACCAAATATTAATTAGGCTGTTAGCGCGTTGAGTTTGACTTATTTATTTGCAGACTTTTGAAAAATATTGTTAAGTTTAAAGATAATGTGGCTCAGAATAAACTAAGATTACACTGCGAATCAACCAGGAAAAGCTTAATTTTTTTTCAATTGCAGAGAGGTCGACGAAATGTTTATCTTTGTATTTACTTATGTATACTTTATCAATAAGACATCATAATATTAATATTATCTAGTACAACAGATTTTGTTCGTCATCGTTACCCTAGCTATATAATTATATACCTACTCCAATCAACAATATGTTATGTAAGGTCCCTATCTTGTTTGTTTTCAAGGAATGTCCGCAATGTGTGAAATTGGGTTTATTGAAGACGTTAAATTAATATTTCCAATAACTGTTCAACAGAAACAAGAAGATAATTTTATTAGGTTGCTTGATTGAATGCGTAGTAGGTCACACGTCAAAAACCAGTCTGAAATGGCCTCTTTTTCTACTAGAACTCCGTGTTACGATAGGCCAACTTAGAGTCTACAATGTTGCCACCGATATGCGGTCAACTGCACCTATTCAGGTTCTTCAAAATTGTAACGTTAAAACCAGATTATGTTTTAGATTGTCATCTAAATGGTGAAGAGTGGTGACCACTTTAATATATTATGTGCGTAACTAGGGTTTAACTTTATCGTTTTAGTTACTCAAATACCGTTATCGCACGATTTGTTTGATAAAACGGCTTTTAGCCGACCAGAGCTAATTAAAGGGTTATAATCTACGTGATAACTCTAAACGAGTACCTATTCGTACAAACCGCTGTTTAGTTATGACTCAACAAAATCAACAGATTTAAAAGAAGGCTACTTCCCAACTCGTAATTTAATGAATATGAGTTTTTCGCTGTTGTCAAGTACAAATAATAATATGCACTATATTGCACTTGACAACAGTGAAAATATCAACTTAAAATTTAAATCGTTAGCTTAAAGTTTCTGCAATTAAAAAGTTACTTTCCTGATAAGCACGTGTCATTGACATGGTAATAGTCATAGTTTAGCAGATATTGTGTTTAAAATTTGAAGCACCACTAATAAATTGTAAATTATAATACTTCACTTCACAAATATGGGTTTAAAATAAAACACATGAATTTCAATAAAACTTCTGGTGATTTCTATTAACGTCGTGGAATATAAATCGGCAATAGTAGTGGTCAGTTATAATTATCATTAACAAATCACGAATTGAGAAGCAGCCGAATCGCACCGAAAATAATTGATAACAACCATGTATAAATATAATATGTACGGATAGATCTATTTATATACAGACTGGAGATAAAAAGTTGTCGAGCTCAGTGCGATTTACAATTTTACACTGCGAACTCGTGTCCGATAAATAAAAATGTTCGCACCAATAATTTTATTAGCGACAGTCGCACTACTAATATTTATTTATCACATTGGTCGCTCTAATGAAAACTACTGGAAGAAACGTGGTGTTAAATTCTACGGTAAAAGTAAAGTGATCGGCCCGTACTGGAAATTCTTCACTTCTAAAAATGCACTGTTTCAAGTATTTGGAGAACTATACGAAGAATATAAAGATCAACCGGCTGTAGGGATTGGACAACTGTTCACTCCTGCATTGTTCGTTATAGACCCGAAGAACATACAACAAGTTCTGCATACTGACTTCCAATCTTTTCATCATAGAGGACTGGAAAGCGTCGATGGTGATCAACTGTCTGATAACATCCTCTTCATGAATGGTCCTAGATGGAAGCTGATGCGGAAGAACATGAGCCCTCTGTTTACTGCAGCCAAGTTAAAGAATATGTATTACATTATGGACAGGAGTGCTCAAGACTTTGTTGACTACTTGAAAGACAACCCCAAGGCATGGGAAGGTGATTTATACAACACGCTTATAACTTTCTGCAACGCTGCTGTTTGTGGGGCAATTTTTGGTATCGGATCTCAGTCAACCTTTGATTCACCTTTCCTAAAACTTGGCGAAGCTCTGTCAGCAACGAAGTTCAAGAATACCCTGAGATTTGTCATGGTCGGTATTAGTCCAAAGATATCTAAGTGGTTGGGAATCACGTTATTCAAGGAGCATGAGGACTTCTTCGTTGGTGCTATACAAGAAGTGATTAAGAAGAGAGAAGCGGAAAATGTTAAGAGGCATGACTTCGCTGACTTATGTATCAGTCTGCAGAGGAATGGTACCATGAAGGATGACACGACAGGTTGTGTCATGGAACCTACAACCGGATTACTATCAGCACAAGCTCTATTCTTCTTTGCTGCTGGTGTTGAACCTTGCGCCACTGTCATGTTCTCAACGTTGACCGTACTCTGTCAGCACCCAGAAATCTTAGAAAAAGTTCACCAAGAAATAGACGAGCATTTCGAGAAATACAATAACAAAATGACGTATGAAGTCATCGGTGAAATGGAGTATGTCGATAAGGTGCTCAGTGAAGCGATGAGGATACTGCCCCCTAATGGGTATGTGAGCAGACAATGCGTCCAAGACACAATACTAGATGTTGGCAACATCAAAGTAGCGAAAGGAACAAAAATATTTACTCCAATCTATCAAATACATCACGATCCCAGATTTTATCCGAACCCAGAAGTATTTGACCCAGAGCGATTTTCTAAGGACAGGAAACCTAGTGATGATATCTATATGCCCTTTGGTATGGGTAATAGGATGTGTATTGGTGCCAGATATGCAAAATTACAAGTACTAGCTGGTTTAGTGCATCTTCTAAGACATTTTACTGTTAAAGCTAAGCAGGATGGTGAAAAGTTCGTTTTCCAGAAACATATTTTGAATGTGAGACAGGAAAATGTTGAAATCCAGCTTATTCCTAGAGTTGTAAGGTATTAGGGATTTAAGAGTAATCTAGATAATCGTCATCGTTCAATTAATAAGCTTGGTGACACTATTTTATTAAAATATATTTCGCTTTTATTACTGAATGGGTGTTTTTTATTACGAAAAGTATGTATGTAGAAGTATTTCACTAGGCAAAAACTCTATCTTCTTTGTACAGATGCGAGAACATCAAGCTACTACAATTTGTCAACTGTAGAATAGATTTTTATTGCTAAAAAATTAGAGCGTGTCTGCTTCATTTTGTGTTTAAGATTAATAATGGTATCGTAGAAATGTCTAAAGATTATTGCATTTTTGAAATTTCAACTCTCGGCTGGGAAAAGCTTTGTAAATCCTTCTATCCGCTTTTATTTAAGCTCTAATTTAGGTGCTACCTGGCGCTAGTGCAAGTCTAGACACATGTCACTTACATAATACAGATCTCTGCTAAATAAGGAAGCTCGGTTTACGTACACACGTCCGGGACGTTAACGATACGATGGTATATGACCTCAGAGGAGAAAGGGCGCTTGTGGTCGTTAGGTTTTTGCCAATGCTCGAATAGGTACTTGAAGACCTGAATATAGAAATATTCTATCAGCGAAAACGGTGATCGAAAAGTTCAAATTGAGACTATCGAAAAGCATTAGGAAATTTAATCGTGTCATAAATCTTTGTAAAAACATGAAACGCCTTCAAAGCAATTGATCTAACTACGGATTTAGAGAGCAAGAATAAAGGAGCTTCACTAATACTGCTTCTATGAAAAGAGCAGAAAGCTCCGCTTAAAGATACTATGAATAATTACACTAGTTCAAAAAGTAGACATGGTTATTATTTTTCCAGTCGTAATCTTTTCTGAATAGTTTAATAAAAAGAAGATATCTTCATATTATTGACGGCATCGCAAAACGAAGAGAAATAAAGACATTATCCGAAAGAGACATTGAGAGCGGCCATAAAACGCGACAATTGACGCTTCTAATACTATCGCGTCTATCGCGGTATCAAAATCACATCACAAACGCATAAAACAGGCACTTATCACTCGAACAGTGAGAGCAAGGGATTTCCGAACGACAGTCTTAGGACCGAAGTATTTAGGACAGCCAGCGGAGCGAAACACTTGCGACACAGTCTGGACAACACTAGTGTGATCATCTCATTCAAATCTCACCTCTATTTTCACCCTGTTAGGGTTCTGTGCAACTGCACGTGTTAAGCTTGCTTGTATTGCTACGACCAGTTTCAAAGGCCTATGTTAATAGATGTGACACCCTGTCGAGTTCTGCGTAAGTGCGGCTCCAAAGCAGAGGGGGGTATCAAGTAACGGTGGTCGGCACCTGTAAGGCGTTTTACGATGTTGAGTATGAATGACTTGTTCCGTTGCGAAAATTATATATGTGTAGTATGTCGCAAACGTTTGTTTTTGTTTAAAGGATTGGTTTCGGTTTCATAAGAAAATGCATGAAGATTAATGCCTTTGTCCCATCCATAAGCAGTGTATTCTTCAAAATCTCCATCCATACAAAACGCCCTGTGTAGGTTTTGTAGTCTTCTGGACAGTTTACATATCACTCTCTTCTAGCTTTAGTGTAAATAGGCCCTCAACTTAGCCTATCGCTGTCCACTGCTGGGCATAAGCCTCTTCCAAGTTGTGCCACAAAACATAACCCCAGAGTGGTTATGATAATATCTGTCACGATAACAACCCTATAGCTGACTTCATAAGGGATCGTGTTCCAGCTTGCAATGAACAACGTAGGGAGGATTATGCCGTAATCCGCACTTGGCGCCTACTACCAAGTGTGGATTACCCGTAGATACAGTAAAGGGGTCTTTGTCGTAAAGTATATCCATAGGTATTTATATTATAAAAGTTTGTATGTAGGGGATAATCTCTAGAACTAGTGTCACAAGTGAAGGAAGCCCGCCCCATAATTTTCGACCTTATAAAGCCGCGGGCAAAACTTCAAACTAAATAATTAGCCTGTAAGTGTCCCACACAGACCGACACAAGCTTCCCTTCTGTGCAAGGACCACACCATAAGGACACAGTCCGGATTGAATAAACAGATGTCAAATGATTAATTCATGTCAACAATACCTTGTTTTCCTACAATATTAATCGTAAGCAGTGGTAGCGAAATAACTTACTCGTTTGAAATTATAAACCTGCCGATTCTTTGGTCCTTTTGAAATAACCTTACAAAACATATCAGCCTTAAAAACAGACAAATTAACCTCATAAATCAAAAACCAACAATTAAAATTAAACACACAAACGTATGCAATGTAGATGTTTTCACAATAATTCCACCGTTACCCGCAATCGAAAGGATGTTACTACTTATCGATTGCATTTTATCCGTTTTCAGTCCTGCGTGTTCGTAATTTTATGTGTTTGTTAACGAATTGTTTGTTAATGGAATTTGTGTTAATTTTTTATAGTGTTGTGTGTGTGTTGGTCAATGGATTTAATTTGTTCATTAATATCAGTTGTGTTATTACGTTGTTATGATTATGGCTTCGATATTACGATCTGCTTAACGTTTTTAATAAAACTTCTCTTATATTTGAAGACATCATCTTATAGTCTAGATATATAATGATCTGGTTAACATGGTAGAGAAGTGAGACTAGCACAGACCAGGAAAGCATGGCTTATAAGGAATGAGGTCTTTACTCAGCAGTAGGTGGAATAATACGGCCAAGATGATGACAATGACACTGATGAAAACTTCCAGACACTGTGATATTTATCTTGACTTCTTATGTTCCTAACATAGCGCCTGTTATTCACGGAGGGTTAGGCAGACGTATAACTGGCGAAATGTGGGTCTAATAATAGGTATACCCTATTTATAGTAGACCCACATTTCGCTAGTAATCGTCATCTATTCTGTGAAATCTAAAAGCTTTTAATCCAACATTAATACTGTATTATGGCCAAGAATCCTAATAACCAAAATTCACACAGATTAATTGTACTTTAATTTCAAAATACAAACAGGAAAAGAGACTCATCTCAACTCAGTAAAATTAAAAATATTCTAAACACATATTGGGATAAAAAGGCAGAGGGTGGATGAATAGCTGAGGGGTGGAGGGGTGGCGGACGGCAGCACCGTAGGCAGTTACAGTCTGTATACAGGGGTAACTACGTCTACAAAATATTTGTTTGAACAGGGAGAGACTATTGTTGATAGGGTGTTGTATATTTTATACGAGAATTCCACAATCATCATCATCATCATCAGCCTATTCCCACTGCAGGGACTCAGGGTTCCTCTCTATGAGAGGGATAGGCTATAATCCAGCACGCGGGCCCAGTGCGGGTTGGTAGATCAATGTCTTCGAATTTTTGGTTCTATGACATGCCGTTTCTTCATGAAGATTTCCTTCACCATTTTGAGAGATGCGGTGATGAAATAAGTTTACAATATAATAGTTAAATCTATGTTCTGCATACTGGATTATCAGGGTTTTGTACCACCCTGAAGGAAAGAGATGCCGTGTGGTGTACACGGCATCTCT
The DNA here is from genome assembly GCA_949775195.1 of Diarsia dahlii. NCBI lineage: Eukaryota > Metazoa > Arthropoda > Insecta > Lepidoptera > Noctuidae > Diarsia > Diarsia dahlii. Next base: position 3,017,070 of record OX459194.1, on the reverse strand, counting down.
TCTTCTCATCATCCTTCTGTATAGCTTCATCTCTTTCCACTACTGCAGTGACAATAATAAGAGATGATGATAGGTCACCTTGTGTATTACTTAGGCTCATAACATATAGTGTAGGTTCAATCACTTATAGACTAAGATCAGGGCCGCCAGACGTCACGTATTTTCTAACGAAGGAAATGTGGATGATTGATCGTGTTAGTTTGTACTAAGAACGCACGACTACCAGCTAGCTTGCTTAGACGGCCAATTTTCAGGTATCAGGCAATCAAGGTGCATAAAAATATTACTAACCTCACGTATTTTCTCCAAGCTGATTTTTACGTATATTGTAGGCAATATCCTTAAAAATAAGTCGCCAATACTCCCAGACACTTTCTAGCGGCCGTTTTGCATAACAGACACTTTAAAGCTCCCAAAAAGTGGAGACTTAAACGTATTGTGGCTGTTTACCCGAGAACGTATTGCATCGCTCGTGTGGCTGACATGGTCTGTATGTATGTAGTCCACTGGACTCATTCGGTGGGCATTCAAGAGGATCTGCCCATTGCCTGTGTCTTCAGAATTTTGTTGAAAACGTTGCTTTCAACGCCCGAGTGCATGTTCGAGCCCAATATAGCATGGCAATAACTCGATCAATTACTATTAGCCTGTACTGTCCCACTGCAGGGCAAAGGCCTCCCTTCCCTCCTTCCACTTTTCGCGATCTAGTGCGATGATAGGCCAATCCTTTGAGAAGGAATCCAGCTCATCCCGCCGTCTCCTTCTGGGCCTGCCGCGTTGTCGTTTCCTGCTGGTTGGTGTCCACTGAGTGGTAATTTTTGCCCATTGCTCCTCCGACATGCGGCAGATGTGACCAGCCCAGTTCCATTTTAACCCAGCAGCTGTATTGCCAGCATCGGCTATTTTTTATATTACTCGATACTACTACACTACTTACTACTACTATTACTACCACTTACTACTTATTACTTGTTTTATTTTGCTATTTACTGTTGACGAAATGCAATTCGCTTGCATTTCGTAAATAGTAAATGTTTAAAAAAAAAAGTTTAATAGGAACCTAGATAAATATCGTCTGTATCCGAATAACATAATTTTAAGTTGGTAATATGTTCGTATCGCGAATGATTTTGGTATTACGTTTGTATGGAGAAATGTTCGTTCACCGTCCCCTTAAGTATTAAATCATAAGGAGTTTCGTTTTCTTTAAAGCGTCTGTTAAGCAATACAGCCGACGGAAAGTATCTGGGAGTATTGGCGACTTATTTATATTGCCTAAAATATACGTAAAAATCAGCTTGGTGGAAATACGTGAAGTAAGTAATATTTGTATGTACCTTGATACCTGGTACCTAAAAATTTGCCGCCTTAGCAAGCTAGCTGGTATTTATGCGTTCCTAATACATACTAACGCTACCCAATCGTCCACATTTCCTTCGTCAGAAAATACGTGACGTCTGGCGGCCCCGGGGATCTTGGACTATCATGCACCCAGCCCATTATTTTTGGGGTTAAGTTTGTAAAAAACAATAATCTTATGTCATAGGTTTTTTGTCAACCATTCAAGATTGCACATTTCCTCATAGAAATATGTATGTCAAAATAATATAGTTATGTAGTATGCTAAAGCTTTCATATCTTTAGCATATTTTATGACAACACCACAGACATGTGCATATCACTTTCGCCCATTTTAACCGACGCCAAACAAAACAAGCGTATTCTGGTCGGCCAAAATTAACTACTCAAACAAAACAGTTTGGAAAACACCCTGTTTCCAAACCACCCCTCGAAAATGTTTCCCTTCTCTCACCACAGCCACTCCCCCAGCGGGTGGAGGGGGGATAAAAGCTCAGTTGCGCTAACGATTTCGGAGCGAACGGACGTGTCTTCGCCGCGCGGTAGAATAAAACAAATTTGAATGAAAATGTTAATGATGATGTGAAAGTACTCGTATATTGCTGATATAGTGCTTCCTACAATGTCTTCCTATAGTGCTTCATGGAGTTATGCAGATATATTGACGTAGTATGTATGTATGGCTTATATGTTATAGTTGCGGCATTTGGTTCAAGTGTTGGATCAGTTTGGGGTATTGGTCCGCAGTGTGCGATAAAGTTCGATGTTACAATACGGGCGGTTTTTATACCGTTGCTCATTGATGTAAAATTTGTTAGTTACAAACATTTTAATCGAAAGAACTGTTAGTTATGGGGAGAGGCCTTTGCCCGGGGATGGCGCAGTTTTACAGTTACAAACATTTTATATTGGCAAAATATTTTCTCAGACATGTTTTAAATTGTGGTCTAACTGAGTTATGATTATTATCATTTTGACTAGAAGATATGACATGGCACCAATAAATAAATTATCAATTAAACTCGTATTAGAAAATCACCATTTCTTACGCATATTCTATGATAGTGTTCTAGTGTATTTTGGCCTATTGGAGTAAAGATTTCAACTAAATTAAAAACCTGTTCGAAGGATTGGGGCGAGAAACCAAAAGGCCAAAGGTCATCGGAACGCGCAAGCGAAAGTTGATAGGCTTTACGTCATACCTAGTCTCTATTCAGATAACTTCGATTTTATTATACAATAGATGGATCTAAATAAATTATCTTGTTGTAGACTTTGAATTAATGTTATTATCATTCAAATCTGAGAATCTCATTTGGTTTGATAACTTATCATTACTAATTTACTATTAATAACTATTATTATAATTTACACATTGTATTGTGTAATAATCTGTACTGGTGAAATGTGCGTGTGCAATTAGGTACACTTCTGCCTAACGCTTCGGGGAACACATTTCATAATCTAATTATATTATATTATCTAATTTTGTCTATTGTCTTTTTTTGAATTGGGATAAAACAATATGCATTGGATTGATTCAATTGATTTATTACACAAAGGGGAAAAAAAGAATTGCGTTGGGTCGATATGCCCGCTTCCATACAAAAAGGTTTAAATCCCTTACATGCCTATTTTGGTACTCTATGCCTATTTACTTGACCTATCATAGTTTTTTTCGTTTGGCGTTAGTGTTAGGCTAGACCACTAGACATATTATTTGTTATTCGGTCATTATTCTTGCTCATTGCTAGTGAATTCTTTGTGTGCGAATTTTATTATTTACGTCGATGAGGAAAGTTATTGTACATTCGCCAAAAATTTAATTCGCCACGAAAAAAGAGTATGTGTAAACTCGCCACAGCTCTATTTTCAACACTTTTTTTTTCCTTGTTACAGTTTCCATAATATCATTTGAATACTAATTTATTTAGCATCATGGCCATATCTTAATGAATTGTTCAGCCTTTTTTAAGATAAACGATGTCACACATTTAGTTTTTACAATATTTATAGTTTCACTTCTTTTATTGTTGTACATAACAACACGCCTGTAATCCCTAAATGGTTAGGGAGATGTGTACTTAATAATACGTTCAATAGTCGTATTTTTTATATATTTTGCTTCTAATTTTTTTCTCTTGTTCACAGGCATATAACGGATCAGTAATTCTACCATAAAATGCGCGGGAACCTTTCATGACAAACGAAACGAAGTAAACTCTGCAGCAGTCAGAACTTAGAAACCTGAATATGGCGCTATTCAATAATTCCTTTTCAAGAACTTACCATCACCTGTTCACCGAATTAGCTGGTAAGAAATTCTTCACTAATCATAATCATCTCATCATCTTCCTGCCTTTATCCCATTCTATTTGGGGCCGGCGCAACACGTTTTCTTACTCCATTCTTCCCTGCCATGTTTGACGTCATAGTGGCATTTACTCCTTTCTCATTCATAACATTCCTCATACAATCCATCCATATTTTCTTTGGCCTTCCTCTCCCTCTCCGTCCATCAATATTTATATGCATCACTTTTTTAGTCACATGCGTTTTATTAATCATGAACTCAAAATTGAATCCCTACGAGTATTAAGTCTCTGGCACAGTGATCAGTGGCATACTACCTTTTTTTATTGGAGGATGGGATATTATCAAATGACTTCTCCCGCTCTAGGCGGAGTGGAAGGGTGTGTCAGACTTCTACTGACTAAAAACTACCCATGTTCCTTCTTAAAAAATTCAAACACATGTGAATTTAATCCACACTGTGTCTGCATGGTCTCACTTGATCAAAAGAGATACCGCGCCCTCGATACAAAGGGCTAAGAAGGAACATGGGTGGTTCTTAGTCAGTAGAATTCTGACACTCCCTACCACCTAGCCCTGAACGGGAGTAGTCATTTGATGATTTCCCACCCCCTGTAAAAAATATATAATAGATGTCCTTAGCGAGCTATTGATGAGCATAACAATGATAGAGGATGTTTCATAAATAATACAATCTATTTATGTGCACTGAAGAGATTCTCCCACAGAGCACTTAGTAGCCCATTGAAAGTGAAAGAATAATTGAGCGAGACATTGAGGAAAATTGCTGCAGAAACTAGCACTAGATTTAATGATAGTTAGTTATATAAAATAACTAGGTAATGAATGTAATGTTCTGCTGCGATGTAACTTTAAAGGATGTGTGTTTTTGTATCTAAAGAATATTTTTTTAAAGGCGATAGAGACCTGTCACCAAGAGCTTTCTTTTTTATCGTATCTACCAATCAGTTAGCTCTCCAAAATGACTATAAAATTATCACCTAGGCTATTATTTCACATTCACAAAATTCACACACTTGCATGAAAATGAACTAACACATTCTAAAAAAACATCAAACGACGAATTCACGATTCACCTGCTGACATTTTATCGAGGTCAATGCCCCATTCGTTTGCGATATCTGACATAATATGTAATGCTATGCCTATAACAGTTAATCAATGGCCGGCTGTGTAAATCATGTTAAACTGAAAATAAACAAAAAAGCTATTATTTGAAATGTGAATGCTTTTTTATTAGTATGTCTTCTGAATGTGTTATACACTAAATTATTGGTTTCATTCGGATTACATGTTTTTATTGTACAATTATCACTTGGGAAAGATGGATGGAGTGTGTGAGGGGTGATATGAAGGAAAAAGGAATAAATGATAACGTGACGACTAACAGGGCAGAGTGGAAGGAAAAAACGTGTTGCGCCGACCCCAAATGACGTGGGATAAGGGCAGGAAGAAGGGGCCGCGGATTTTTGTACTAGATGACGTGGCCTCGGCGCAAGGGCAAAGAAGGAACATGGGTTCGGTTTTTAGTCAATAGAAGTCTGACACTCCCCTTCGCTCTGCCCAAGAGCGGGGGGGGGGCTCATTTGATGATTTTCAACCCACCAAAAAAAAAAAAACAGGGCAGGAAGAAGAAGAAAGATCACTTCCCACCCCCATGGTTTCATTAAGGAAATCATTATAAGGAAACCAGCATACCTGAGCGATATTTATTAACACCATGTCAAGCCCGTTTAGTCCACTTTCGTCCCCTCGGCCCCTAAAACAAATTTGTTCATTGGTGTCCACTCGGCCCCTAAACATAGTCCACTTTCGGCCCCCAGAGGTCGAGTTTGAACTTTCATTTAAAGTACATGAAATCAAGGCACAGGCCCATGCGCGGCGTAAAAACTATGACACCTGGTTAGGCACTAACCACACGACAAAGAAAGAACCACAAATATCGCAGATATTTGCTTTTATCTTTAACAAGAAATGGGTGATGGTCGATGGAATATTATATCTCTATTATGTGGAATAACCGTCGCTTACTAAACAAATAGCCAAAGATATGCCTAAAGGTCACATCATACCTAAAATTGGTACACACTTAAGGCAGACAGCCTTGTCATCTCTTAATTAGCAATATTATTTTCATCAGATATTGAGCTATTTATAGTTCATATCGATACGACATTGTCATTTAGAATAATCCATTTTCGTGTAAATCCGTACACAACATTGACGTATTTCAGTAAATAATGATAATCATGATGACTATGTAACAACGTATTACGCAAAATGATGATGACTAGCCGACACGCTCTGAATTTTACTTTCATTTCAAATTACTCTTGAAAAAGCCTAGACTTAATTACCAGTGAAATATAAACATATGTAATTTGCTAAAAAAACTTCATTTTGTTTTTGCCGTCATCTAAAAAGTCTGTTAACTAATACACAATCATTAGAACATTAAAGGCATGTAATTTTTTTTTCACTTCTCTCGCTCTAAAATTCGTCTTTATGTCGTGCGTAGGCGACATAAAGTCGCGTTTTATGCTCTAGAGCATAAAGTAAAATCTTCGTCGAAGACCAAGGTAATCGGCACAGGTAATCGGCCCAACAGCCACACGAACAACTTCAACTTCATAGAATAACCTCTTTAATTCGTTTCGTTAGTATTCTAAGAACAAGGGATTACTGCTTTTCATTACGAATACAAGGAAAGTTGATGGGAATAGGCTTCCCCCAATTACCTAAATCGCTTGATGGCAATAGGCTTGCTCCTAATTACATCATTTGATGGGAATAGGCTTACTCTTAATTACATTGATTGATGGCAATAGGCTTGCTCTCAATTACCTAAATCAGTGGATTGCAATAGGCTTTCTCCTAATTACATCGGTTGATGGCAATAGGCTTGCTCCTAATAAGATTGGTTGATGGCAATAGGCTTTTCCCAATTACATCGGTTGATGGCAATAGGCTTGCTCCTAATTACATCGGTTGATGGCAATAGGCTTGCTCCTAATAAGATTCGTTGATGGCAATAGGCTTTTCCTAATTACATCGGTTGATGGCAATAGGCTTGCCCCTAATTACATCAGTTGATGGCAATAGGCTTGCTCCCAATTACATTGGTTGATGGCAATAGGCTTGGTCCCAATTACATCAGTTGATGGCAATAGGCTTGCTCCTAATTACATTTGTTGATTGCAATAGGCTTGCACCTAATCACATCGGTTAAAAAATAAAAGAAAGTTAATTGGCGGGAACCATAATTATTAGTACAATATTTACAAGTTGCTGTTTCATTTCCTCGCAATCGAAGTGAAAAGTAGAGTGTAAAACTCGTCCATAAAACCCATTTTACTCTCTACTTTATATCCATCCTCGCTCGCAAGCTCGCATCGGATGGATAAACGTCTCGCGCAAAATGGTTCGTTTTATGCACTTGGTGTACAATCTACTATTAAAGTTACAATTTTGAAAAGTAGACCATTTCCGACACATGTTATTATTTTACCGCTTGGTAATGATAGTGTAGTTTTACGTAAGAAAGGTAAAGTCTAGGCAAAGAGCTCCTTAATTTTTGGCTAGATTTATAATTTGGAATATTATAGAATGGATAGATTCGTGACTTGACTTCTGAAAGTAAATCGGAAGTAATAATAATATCAAAAGCAAAATATAATTCCTGTGGCTTCACATATTGTGCTTGGGGAAATACTTTTGCAAATCAGACCAATTTTGTAGCCGTACTTGGGCCATGTATTTGTAATAGAATAAAATAGGGAGGGATTGATGGTCCACTGAACAAATCGCTCCTTTTGGAAACGACAAAGAACCGCCCTCTCTGAGCCCTCTCCCATCTCTTTTTCTATCATCTTCTTTGTCACGATTTAATGGAATTCTTCAGGGTTTTGTCATTCCATCCTTGACCTCATCTTTGTCAGAGAAGGCCCATATAATAAAAAAAAAAAACGTATTTTATATACAACCACTAACAGGATTTTCTTTCAATTTCCAGATTCCAGAACAAACGACTGGTTCCTGATACAGGACCCCGTCCCCGGTCTCACTATCATCGGCCTGTACTTATACTTCTCGCTGAAATGGGGGCCGAGGTACATGGCAGACAAGAAACCCTTCCAACTACAGAAGACTTTAATCGTTTATAATTTTATCCAAGTCGTCGTCAGCGTCTGGTTGTTCCATGAGGTTGGTAGTTCCTTAATCTAATATTTATGTATGAGTTAGAGTTATGGATTATTACTTTGGCATGAATTAGTAACCAGCGATTTAGCTCCGATGGCAAATATTGGTTTTTAACTGCATCCAGTAAATTGACTGGAAGTCAACCCCAATATAGTTTGGAAAACGCTCGGCAGATGATGATTTGGGTCGCTGTGTTCAGTTTGACGATTGCTGTGAGCCAGCCACTTTATTAAGCCCCTAAATATCGTTGGTAACCGAAACTAATAGAATTATGTCTGCTATGTTATGTAAAGGTTGGTGACCATTATTTTATTTCTTCTAAAAAATGCAAATGGGTCAACAACAGCAGTGTTTTGTTGACACATTCATGATAATATGAGAGTGTCGAAGTAACTGGATATAAGTACGCTGTAGCTTGTAAATTGCAAAACAAGTTATTATCTCTGCAATCGTGAAGTTTACCCTCTTAAATTGCATAGCTTGGCCACAAAAGTAGACTTTTAAAAGGATCATGTTTCATTGGCAATTGATAAATAAACATTTACATCATCATCTGCCTAGCCTTTTCCCAACTATGTTGGGGTTGGATGCAGATGCAGCTGAATATCAATATTTTACATGAAGCGACTGCCTATCTGACCTCCACAACCTAGTTAGTAGGTACTCGGTAATACGATACCCTTTGGTAAGACTGGTTGTCAGACTTTCAGGTCACTGACTACCTGTAACGACTACCAAAGATTTATATATGGCAGCCGGGACCAACAGATTAACGTGCTTTCCGAGGCACGGATGAAACTCGGTATGTAATGGTTGGTCACTCGTCCACAGACCAACCTAGGCAAGCGCGGCTTAACCTAAAGATCGACCCGAGTGACAGTTATTATTCAGCCACGAGCTCCTCCAAATAAACATTAACGTGATGAGGTAAAATTATTACAGAACATGAAGGTACAAGTTGGTAGCCGACTGCACGCAGCAGCAGCAGACGACATGTCATGGTTTCATGTTGCCACGATACGTCGTTGCGTCATGTCGTTTTGCTAAAGGGCATATTATCTCCTGTTGTTTCTGTTATCTATGGGCACTACTGATCTGCGGTCGGACGACACTACCGTCTGCCGCTCGACGACGCGTCGCTAGCTTCATGTCGCTAACTACGGAGGGAATTTCATAGAAATACGTGGAAACCAGTAGTGTCGCTGCGACATGTCGTCTGCTGCTGCTGCGTGCAGTCGGCTACCAACTTGTACCTTGATTGTCTTTAAGACTAATAATAACAACTGATAAAGTAGCTGTTTGTGATTGCAACTTTTTGGACGATAGCTATGTCTTTTCTTATCCCTTCAATATATTCAAATATTTCTTGTTTATGTTTCCAGGGCCTCGCCGCGGGCTGGTTGAGGACTTACAGTTGGAAATGCCAACCGGTTGACTTCTCAAAAACGCCGGAGGCTATGAGAGTAAGTATCGTAGTATATTCGTGCAGTGGCATCATTACTTGTGCTCCTTTCAGGATTTAGGATTCTAGGCAAAGAGAAAATAGTCAATCAGTGACTCAGCCTGTCATTGCTAGACATAAGCCTATCCCACGACGCGTCTCAACACCTACACCTTAACATCCTCTATTGAAAGCCGAATGTAAATTTAATAAATTAGGTATTTTCTAGCTTGTCC
>OX459194.1:0-2500 GCA_949775195.1 Diarsia dahlii | reverse complement strand
GTTTTGTGCGGTGCGAAGTTCAGTCGATTTCTGACACCCCACGCCCGAACATGTTCGAGAGCGGCATTGGCCTGTCCCTGGATTTCCAGCGCTGTGTCCCCGTCAAATACCAGCACCACATCGTCCGCGAATGCCTGGCAGTGGTCACCCCTGCTCTCCAGCTGTTTAAGGAGTGGGTCCAGTATAAGGTTCCAAAAGATGGGACCTCCTATCGAACCCTGGACGCATCCTTTGCTAGTTTTCCTGCGGCATTCTTCACCGGCGTATCTCACTGTGACCTCCCGGTCACTGAGGTAGCTGTCGACTACCCGTCTCAAGTTCACAGGACACTTTTCCTCAGCCAATCGTACTTTAATAACAGGCCACCATGCACTGTCGAAGGCTCCCTCTATGTCTAGCGACACAAGCGTGACAATTTTCTTTGCCGCCAGCTTAGTGCGGATGTGCTGCACAAGAGTATAAAGGGAGTCTTCCGTGCTTTTTTGGGGCATAAAGCCGTATTGACGAGTACTAATCCTGGGTAATAAGTAAAACTTGAGACGGGCAATCAACATCTTCTCGTACACTTTCCCTAGGACAGGCAATAGCCCAATCGGCCTGTACGACTTGGGTACGGTGTACGAGTCTTTGCCCGGCTTTCTAAGCACCACCACTGTCGCTTCCTTCCAGATCTTTGGAAAGTGGTGCAGTGCCAGGCACTTATTCAACAGTGCCAGGAAATATTCGCGGTCACAATTTACCGCCCAGCTGCAGATGTCAGCCGTGAAGCCGTCTGCACCCGGGGCCTTTTTAGGGTTGAAAGATCCCATGGACCTATCAAGCTCGCTTAGGGTAAACGGTGGGTCATGTTTTTCACCATGGCTCCACTCGTTTACCATTTTTGCCCGTTCCCTTATTTGGCGATGGTCCATGGTATCCTCTTCCTCTCGGTCCTCGGGATAGAACGTCTCGGCCAACAGCTCTACGGAACCCTTCGCGTCCAGCGGTTTCCCTCCCATCTGAAGTGGCAGATCCTCCTCTCTTTTTCCTACCCTTCCCATCACCCTATAAATACCTTCCCAGACCCCCTCTCGATCCTGTTTCCCGCAAAACTCAATCCAGCTATCTGTTGCTGCTTTTATCACTGCTGTCTCATAATTCTCTTTCTCTTTCAGATACAGGTCCACAACCATCGCTCTCCGGACAGGCGCGGCATTCCTTACTCTGCGCCTCCTAGTGGCGACTAGCTTCTTCATCTCTGCGAGTTCCTCAGACCACCACGGCAAGGTAAGTGTTTCTGTGTGTTTTTTTTGAAGGAATTGTGTGTTGGCATGTGTGTGTAATAGCTTGTGTGTATGTGTTTTATTATGTCTTCCAAACTGTGTACGTCAGTAACATTTGAGAGCTCCACCAGGGTCAACCCCTTGTCCTGCATAATTTGATTAAGTTTCTCACGAAACTTGCCCCAATTAGCCTTTTTCGTATTGTAGACCCTAGTGGTTCTCTCAATGCTAATGCCTTTTGATTTTTTAAGTTTAATGTCGAATGTAATGCCGTTATGGTCGGAACCCGTAAGACCCTCGTCGACCTGCCAGCCGTCCACCAGGTCCAGCATGTCCACCGAACAAGCCGTCACGTCTACGTGGCTGCAAAACCTGACACCTCCCCGAATGGTGTCGAAGGTGGGAATATCCCCAGTATTAAGGATCTGTAGCCCCAGCTCCCCCAGCGCTCCGCACATTTGCCCCCCTCTCACGTCTTCACTGCTGCTACCCCACCAGGTACTTTTCGCATTCGCGTCTCCTCCAATAACCATCCTGCTAGAGCCCAGCTCTCGCTCTATGCGTCGGAGGTGCTCCAGGTATGGCTCCATGGGCTTGTCGGGTTCGAAGTAGAGGGACACCAGCGTGATCGTCCAGGCTCTAGTCCGGACTCTCACCACAACGATGTTGTTTGTGGTGAGTTGCGGGTACTGTAGGACATCTAAGTCTTGGTCAAAGACAGCTATTGCCGCCTTTACAGTCCCTTCTCCTTCCTCAGAGCTCTGGAAGACCCTTACGCCCCGATGACCTCTCATCCTTCTCACCCCACCTACGTAGGGCTCCTGGAGCAGCGCTATGGCAAGTTTGCGCTTTGTCGCCTCCAGCAGCAGCTCATTTGTGGCTAGCTGGCTCCGTTGCAGGTTGGCCTGGACCATTTTGTACCTAGTGGTGGTTTCGGGGGCGCCCTTAGCAGTACGCTATGGAAGCTCGGGCTAGTGCGTCCCACCTCCTACGCACGGGGCAATCGTCACTGAATGCGTTGTGCCCACTGTTCCCCAGCTTGGACCTGGTGCAGTTTATGCACACCGCTGTTTCACCGGTCAAACGGTCAGGGCAGTCCGCTCTGAGATGTGGGCCACCGCAGTGGCTACACAGATCGGCGGGTTCTTTACAGAGGCGTTTCCCATGGCCGTAACCCAAACAGCGGGTACACTGCACCAGTGGCGTTTGGTCCTCAACGCGTATCCTCTGGAGGTCAA